>VZUA01091846.1:5425-20334 GCA_013401035.1 Horornis vulcanius
TTAAAATAGCATTATAATCTCCAGGCAAAATTATGTGTGGGTTAAGGCATGAGATTCCGATTCGTCAGCGAAATCTGGTGAGAGCAGATTTTTCAGGGGGATGTCCATCATCGTAGGGGCAGGATCTTATCAGGCAGGGCTGTTCTCACAGGAGTTTGGCATAGATTAGTTTATGTAAATTCGAGATAAACTGCTGAGTGAGATAGGAGGATGCCTGGCTACTTTCTCCACCTTCTCAATCCGGATAGAAATAACCGAGACGAGGCCACGTCCTCACCTGCTCGAGTGGAGTTGTCAAAATGTTCTTCCCATCATTTAGTCCCACCACACTCACTGTCAAACATGCCTTTGAAAAATCCTCTCGTGGGCTTCTAGCTGGCAGAAATCTGCCCGTGGACGTTTATGAAATGTTATTTTCACTTTCCAACAAGCAAAACTGCAGGAATTTTCCTGAGGAGGCAGCAGGGCAGTTCTATCAGAGAGAGATGAGTGGCAG
Organism: Horornis vulcanius; assembly: GCA_013401035.1. Taxonomy (NCBI): domain Eukaryota; kingdom Metazoa; phylum Chordata; class Aves; order Passeriformes; family Scotocercidae; genus Horornis; species Horornis vulcanius. Next base: position 5,922 of record VZUA01091846.1, read on the forward strand.
GGGTGCCAGGGAGATTCGAGGTATTTTCTCCCTTTTTTTTTCTTTCTAGGTGGTAGCTTTTCCTTCACTCCAAATACTGACAGTAGCAGCTATTGCTCACAAATCAAACCAAACCACGCCAAAATGGTGGGATCTTCTAAATTGCTTTTCATCCAGATTATTGTCTTTTATAGGTAGACCCCTCAGAGCAGATTTCTGGTGTAACACATTAGCTCTGCAATCTCAAGGGCCATGAACAAATGCATAGAAGTTGCACTCCTGCCCATTGTGTTGAGGGGAAATCAAGGCAAAGGTTTGGGGAGCAGGAGAAATGAACCTGGAGCAGGAGGAAGGATTTTTACAAAGCACCTTCCTCCAAGGATCCAGAGGGCAGGACTGTGTCGTCCAGCAGCGTCACTTGGTGTATCATGCACCTCAAATACACCATTTAACTGATAAAATATATTAAAGAAATACCAACTTCTTCAACAAACCCAGAGGAACCATGAGCAAAATGCCCAGGGGAATAAATGGTGATTTTTCTGAGTCAGAAGATCAAGCAGGCGATGCTAGAAGATGTGGTCTGTAAAGGAGCCTTTCAAACGTTCTGCTCATGGCCCTAAACACCATCCTGCATCATTCAAACCAAAGATTTTCCTCACTAGAAATATTTATGCAGAACCTGAAATGGCGAGAAAAGTATTTCATAAATTACTGTGAAAAGCATCTTCTGATTTTACCAAGGAAAAGGCTTTGAAGAATATCAGCTTTTGGGGGTGGGGGGGTGTCATTGCCCCTGAAGAACAAGAACAGGTCTATATTGTGACTTTTCTTCCTCCTGGATCCCAGGTATTAATCCTGGCATTTAAACACTGAAACCTCCTGGTTTCTCCACCTCCCCAGAGAGCACATCACGAGCCACCCTGGCTGCAGTGATGATACAGGGGTTTTATCCTATGTGCTGTAATATTGTCCCTCATAAAGCCCAGCACTGTGGAGCAGGCACAGTAAACTGAAGACAATCAAGGTCTTAGAGGGTAATATGAGGTTTTTATGTGTTTAGCAGCTTATGGTGCTGTATAACTTCAGAGCCCAAATGCGACAGTGGCCCCTTCAGATCACACTGTTACCATCAGATAATGAGCAGTGCTGCTGCTCCTGCATTCTGGCACACCAGGGGGTGATTTCCAGCACTCCCACCCCCAGGATCAGTCATCCTCTCCAGTGGGAGCTGGGCAGTGCTGCTCGTGGTTGCAGCGGTGTCAGTGAGGCTGAGGGGAGCTTTCTGCAGTGGTGCAGGTAGAGCCAAAGATGGGAATTTGGCTTTTTTGCTGCTAGGGATGACCTACATTGCAGTAGCAGAGACATTTTCAAAGGGAGAATAAGTTTTCTTTGCTCATGGCACCCATCCAGGTTTTTTTCTCTAAGAACAAGCTCTCCTCCACACTTTAACCCCAAGTCAGGACTCAAGGCCACCTCCGTAGTGGCACATCCCACAGTGTGTACCCAACACCCTAGATCAAATCAACATTTTGAGAACTTATTTTCCATCTGCCCCAATGAGACCATTCCTCAAAATCATTTTGTCCTTGTCCCTGCAAGGGAATAATCAAGATTTGAGCTATATTACAGCCCTCTCCCCACTCAACATGGATGATGCTCTTCTCAGCTCTGGCATTTGGCACTTCTGCAGCCTCCAGATTCTTGTGAGGGTCCAGAGAGCAGAACTTGTCTCCATCTTCCCATCTGCTCTCTGAAAATAGCTGGAAATTAAGGTTAAAAACTGCCTTGCCTTTGGGCTTTACTTTCCTCTGCCTCTCTATAGGAGTCACAGGAGCATCATGCCTAGAGCAGCCTCCTGGCACTACACAAGCCTTAGCAGCTGATCACAGGCTGGTGTGCCTGAAATATTTTCCTGACATTCCATTCCTGTGGAAGGACTCACCAAAAAAAAATCTTTAAAAACCCTAAACCAATCTAGAAGCACCCAAAACCAAACAATCCCCCCGAAAAATCAGCTGGAGAAGGTTTCTGAGGTCACTCTTGGTGGGTAGGATCAAGCTCAGCTTGCATTGCCTGTGTGGTTTTATGGGATGCTCCTGCACTTAGGAAAAGTAGGGGTTAAATTACTCTTTTTCCCAGATTTTTTTTTTTTTTTTGGAAGGATGACTGAGCAAGAAGCAGCACTGTGACTGCAATGCATCCCTTATTTGCCATCAGTAAGAGGTGTGTGAACAGCAGTGGAAAATGACAGGAACAGTGTTTGTACAATGCATTGCCACTTTGGAAAATTTGGGTACTGATAATAAACTGTCACATATGCAGGGCTAACACAAATTAAGTCTGTGATACACCAAATGTCATCACATTTTCAAATTGAGAGCATCTTGCTCAGAAAATCTCTTTCATTTTGAGTTCCCAGTGCCTTGAAACTACTCCCCAGCAGCAGACATGTCCCAGCACCTGAGCAGTGAGCACAGGACAGAAGGGAATAGTAGAGACCAGGTTTTTTCCCCATTAGTGGTATTTTGCTCCTTCCCACACTAATTGGAATTCAGATAATGTTAACGTTTCCATTCTTATGTTAAAATTAATAGTAGACTGCTGGTATTTCAGCTAGACATTAATTGTATAATATTCATACGACAAATGTTATTAGTTTTAGAAATCTTCTAGATAAACTTATATAAATTTGTCACCACAAACCCATGAAAAAACTTTCATGCATATTAATTAGGGCTTTTCTATACTAATGCCAGAATCCTGAATAGTCCAATGTTAGCTGCCTGCTTCTAAATAAGAAGGGGAATATCCAGCTGTGTTACTCCATTCTTTCAGTCTTTTTTTCCTCCTAATTGTAAGCCTGGCATTTCTAACCAGTGTGTAACAGTGAAGAAATTCCCTTCATACCAGGACTGTCTGCCACAGAGCATGTTGTATAACAGGTTAATATTTTACAGCTATTATCTGACTGTTATTTGAATTTGAGTGATTAGAAAAGGAGAAGAAAACACACACAAGTCTTCTGTAGAGATTGAGTGAACAGCTGGGATACACCTTCCCAAACCCACAGGAGGTTGCAGGAGCCTTGGAGGCTGTTTCAGCCACAGGAAACTCCATGAGCCCAGTTCCTCCCAGTGAAAGCTCACTGGTAGCAGCAGCCTAACAGCAGTTTTCAGGGGCCAGAACCTGAGCTGAGCTCAGGGGCCTCACGTGGGAAGGAAAACAAAAGAATTGCAGACGTGTTGGGGGAAAAGTGCAGCTTTGTTACCTGCCAGCCCTGCCCCACCATCAGCATCCTACCCCAACAGCATCAACCTCTGGGCTCTCAGCTGCCATTCACACTCACTCTGAACCAGGAATTGTCACTTTAGATGTCCTCTGTACTCCTCACATTTTGGTCCTGGAGAGAAGCACCCTCTGCTCCCTTCCCTTCCCACATGCACAGAGATAAACTCATTTCCCGCTGCTTGTCCTTCTGGCTGGGATTGCTGCACACCCCCCCTCCACACCTGCACTTTCTCTCCCCAAACCCCTCCCCGTGCTGTGAGTCAGAGGAGCTCCCTGGCTGGCATAAGCCATCAGAGATCCATTGAAGTCACCTGTCTGATGATATCCCTGGATATTCCATTGTAAAAACTTAATGGCAGGTTTTATTGTCATGCTATTTTCATTAGAGTGGCAAACCAGATGTTAGGATCATTATTCAGTTGTTCCTTGAAGATTCTAGCAACCAGGCTTTTCTTCCAGCCCTCCATTACCTCCTCAGCTATTCCATGCTTTACCCAAACAAGTGTTTGAAGGTCAACTTATTTTCAAGGCGAGCCTGCAGTTCTAATCCAACCCTCTTCTCTGAAAGAATGCACCAGCCTGACTACAAAGCACAAGCTGGTTCAGTAGGAAACATACTTAAGAAAGCTCCTTTAAAACAAAACAAAACAAACTTGAGAGGTGAAACGACTTATTTTAGTAATGAAATGTTACATATTAAGGTAAATAAGTACTTGGCAGTGTACAAAATGCCAGAAACTCCTAGACATCCACTCTTTACTCACGACTGCTAGAAAATGACTTTCACAAATGTTGTGCAGTGCTTTGTGTAACCTGAGTTTCCCCATTTCCCTTCATTGTATCCCTTTGTGCAATTCAGATTTGTAAATCATTCCAGGAAACTTTATATTAACTCACAAGAGCCCTCCAAGACAATATCCTGTAATTTCCACTGGTCTGAGTCAGACCTAGTCATATCAGCTCAGAAATATCCGTGACCTTTTAGTGTCATTTTCCTTCTGGTGGTCACAGAAAACTAAAGCAACTTCTGGATAAAGTTTTGCTTCCTGATTTGGAAGGGGAAGGTTTTGCCCATACTTGCAGCCCAGCTGAATTCACACTGAATAATTTCATTATGCCTCTGTAAATTCCCCTTACAGCTTAAAAGGCACCGGGTATTTTTCTTCCATTGATTATAGCTGAGTAGTCTAACACAGCTGCATTTCAATGGAAGTGAAGTGATTCCTTTATATCACAGCTATTTTGCCAAGAGCATATGGTGTGAGGTGGATGAAAAGGAGAGTATTGCAGGCAGCCACAGCAGAGCCTCATCCATCACACCCTGAGCCTCCCAGAGCAGCATTTTCCTGTCTCCCCATCCCTCACCAACTCCTCCTTGCCGGGATGTGCAGCGACAGGAGCACTCCCAGTGTCCCTCAGGCAGCCCACACATCCCATCTTCTGCTTTGTTTCAGCCCCAGCTCAGCAGAACCCACTTCCAAAAGCAAGGAAAGCCGATGCATCACAGCTACAGAGGAAACATTACTGAGGGTGGCTGTGCTTTCCCATCCTCCTTTATGCAGCGTTACAACAGAAGTTGATCCCTCCTTTGTGCATGCCTAAGTGCAGCAATTTCCAGTGTAGGAAGGGACTGGTGGCACAGGGATGCAGAAACTTCTGTCCCAGCAGTAAATATTTCCTGGGAATATGGCCTGGGCAACAGGGAGCCCAGCCCACCATGGCATCCTGTTTTATTTCTGACAGCCTCTGCTAGAGAACATTCACTGATGCGTCCAAAACCTGCTCCCAACAAACCTGCTGCTTCCCAAGGAAGGCAGAAATTCATCCTCTTTTGTTTTCATCCATTTTCACAGTGTACTTGTGCTGAGCTGACTGACATGTGAATAAGCCCCAGGAGAGTTATACCTAGGACGCTTCTACTAAATATTGCTGCTGTGGTAGGAGGGTGCAAAGGCAAGGGAGGCATTTGGAACTGACTTGTAAACAGTTGCCTTGGTACTAATTAGAGTGTTACATTGTCTGGTGGGATCCACTCCCAGGAATGTGCATAGCCTGGATTAACTTTTCCAGAGCCAGGGTGGCAGACTGTAAGCAGGCAAGATCAGGAAATCGCTTGTAAGAGGAGATGAGTTGCTTTTGAATTTCTTTTCCTGAGGGATTTTTACTGGTTAGCAGAAAAGATGTAGTTTTGTCCAGTATCCCAACAGCTGCACTTTAATTATCAAGGGGTGCAGGCTCTTTATGTGAAAAATTGTCATTTATCCCCTGTATGTGGGGCTGCTCATGTGAAAGCAGCATAGTCCAAGGAACCATCTCCAGACGAGGATTTCCAAGTCCTGGGGTTTGCTGTGAAGCTCCTTTTTGACCTGTCTGGCAAAACTTCTCCTGTCAAGTTTTGCCAAACAGGTCAAAGCCAAGACACTTCTCCTGTCCTTGCCCATACTGTGTAAACTTTATTTTCCTGATCCTGGGGCTCTGCAGGTGCACTTACCTGTACAGGAGCCAGGCACACCGAGGTGCTGCTACAGCTCAGGGGAGTACAAGCACACAGAATCAAGTCTGAGGAGGTTTCAGGATTGTCTCATCTGGGCACAGTTTGAAGCATCCTTCTCTAATACTACCATGAATTCTTCCACAGACCTTATGGTCAAAATCATCTTGTGCGTTTCATCTTTTTTTTAAGTTCCTTTATTCACCTAATCTATCACACCTGCTTATTGTCAGCACCTGTTTGTTATTCCTCTGGATGTTCCTACACTTGGCTATGGAAGAGCCATCAGAGGGGAGTGAGGATGTTCTGTTTCTTCAGTACCAGTCACTGGCTCAGGATTTGAATACAGAAATCACCTGCCCACTGTTTATTCCATCAGGGAGTACAGCAGTGCTTCATCCCTGAATGCTCTCAGGAAAAAAAGGATCCAGATTTTCTCCGCAGTCAGAATTTCCAGGAACTTTCTGGAAGTCTTTTCTAGAAAAACGACTGCTGAGAACACAAATGCTGGGACTTGAGGCTGGGTAGAAGATGTTGTGCATGTAGGAGATATCCTGGAAAAGGAAGGGAAATTCTCTCATCCCTCAACAGAGAATCAACACACGAGGTGATCTTTCCTGTGCAAAGGATCAGACCCGATTTAGGATATATGGGAGATCTCATTAGCACAGTCTGGCCATTTATTGCACATACTAATCACTTACTTAATGGTATTGCTATTTGATTATTTAATGGCTGTAGCATCCCTTTTGATCCCTCCTTTGCACACGCTTAAGTGTAACAATTTCCAATTAATTAAATGGCTTTGGATCTCATATTACTCTTTTAAATAAAAAGAAGAGAGGTTAAAGATAGCTACGTGAATTAATTCTGAGACTTTTTTTTTCAGTCTGTTTGCTCAGTTACAGAGGATTATTTCCAGGTTCTGAATTCGGAATTCTTGAGTGTACAAAGGGAAAAAGTGCAGGGAACCAGCACAGCCCACAAAATCAAGAGATGAGTTTCTGTGGGGTTTCTGCTTAACCATCTTTGTGAAAATTTCTAGTTGATGTGATTTCAGCATCTTTCCCTACCATGATTATTTTTCCTTTTATAAGGGCAGCTGAATTGCATGTATTTCAAGTGACTTAAAAATTTCAAAACTACTCCCCCCCCCAAAAAAAAATAAAAATGCAGTCTAAATCTCATGCAAACCTGACACCACAGATCTGACCATGAGCTCATCTAGCATAATGTCCACTGGAAATTTAATCAATTCCACAATAAATTCTTCTTTTATTAATGAGTAGCTGATTGGATTTGGTTTCTGTGACTTGACATGTGTGAGTCCACCTGCCAGTTTTTGTGGCTTTAACCACCAAGTTTAAAAGGCTTTTCCTTCTCACTCTCTGTACATCACTATGAAAAAGAAAAAAAAAAACCAAACAACAAAACCCAGACGAAGAACAAAAGGAAACTCCCCGAGTGACCGCACAGTGGAAACACTGAAACCAAACACCCTCTCCGCAAAGTGATATCGAATGAACCAAGTAAACAACCTGCAAAGAAAGAGATAAACCCATTCTTCTTATCTCTTTCAATTTTTGTAACCTTAGAAGTCAGTTTTGACCACAGCAAAAAAAAATCAGGCAGAAAGACCATTTTAAGAAACTCTTAAAGAAATGGGAGAGGATCCGCCGGAGCCGCTCCTGACTCATTCCAGGAGAGCTGGGTCGGGCTGGAGCGGCTCGGGCTGTGTCCCTCATCCCGCGGAGCCCCAGATGGCAAAATTCGGGATATTTGCTTGCTGAAACCGTCTGAAACGGTTCCTTTCTATTGGTGTTGAGTGAGTCACTAGCCAGGAACTGCATCTCATGCGGACCATATGCAGGGAGCTGCAGAGATCTGACTCAGAGATGTAAATCTGTGTCGTGGGGAGGCACCGGGGGGGTTTCGCCACGCTTTATTCTTTCCGTCGTTTTTTGTTGGTGTGGGGGAGGCAAAAAGAAAGGAAAAGAAACCACAAAAACCCACAAAAACACCATAACACCTGTCTTTTGTGATTTTAGGGAAGTTTACTTTGGGAGAAATCAGTTTGATCAGAAGCGCGCCGGGATGCTCCGGGCTCAGTGGCCTCCAGAAGGATCCCAGCGCGGTGTTCCGCGAATCCCACCGCTCGCATTCCTGGCGCCGGGACCACCCACATCCGATGGGAGCCGCGGAGGCATGGAAATCATTTTACTCGCATGTGTGTGTGCGTGTGTGTCTGAGAGTGTCAGCCCCGCGCTGCCGGTGTTGGGGGCACCAGCAGCCCAGGGCACGCCGGTGCTCGGGGGACTGCGAGAGGCGCCCGCAGCTCGCTGGGGAGGGGGCGCTGGGATGTTGGGATGCTCCTGGGTGGCTCCCGCTGGTCCCTGCCCCAGGACTGCCCCCGGCTGCTCCCGCCGGGTCCCGATCCTAAGGGCCAGATCCGCTCCGGGTTTTGGGGTACCGCATACTTTGCCCATGACACAGGGCGAGGGCTCACGCCAAGACGCGGGGTGGATTCTAAGGGGGAACCTGGAGCCTCACAGGGAAACTCATTCATCCCGAGCGAAGAGCAGGAAAATCCCCAAGAACCCAGGCTCTGCTCCGCTGCAAAGAGGTGCTGCTTATCTTACACCCATTTATTGCAGCCGATTCCCCCGGAGGCAGGAGAGCTCTGCCCTGGGTGCTGATGCCAGCGGGCTCTGCCTTGGTCCCTTTGTTTCGCTTTGATTATGTTTATATTTATTATATTAATAAAATCTTCCAAGCTGGGATGCTGAGGGGAAACAAAATGAAAGGTGTATATTGTGAATTATTTGGAGTTGTGAAGTCTTGAGACAGGAGCACAGGTGGGCATCCCCTTGACAAAATCTTGCTTAGCATGAGCACAACTTCCCCCAGTGCCTTCCCCACACAAAATCACCCTTGTGATCAGATGGAGAAGCTGCCACAGACTTCAGCCGGACAGAAAGAACCTAAACAAAAATATTGACAACCTTTAAATTTAATCAATTAAAATGGGCCTAAGGAGCAAAGAATTTAAAAAGAAAATGACATTTCTTTCCTTCTGTCTCCCCTGTGAGGGCTGGCAGAGCTGCTTGAGGCCGCTCACGTTGCCCAAGGTTGGGTCCTTGGCGTTGCAATCACTGCTCAAACCTGTGCAAGAGCTGCTCGAGGCTGCACTGTTGCATCACAGCCCTGAACTGCAGAAGGATTTTGCATAACTCTCCACTTCTAATTCTGTTGTTACCCCACGCTCTGGGTGTCTGAGATGGCTCCTCCAAGGAGTGCATGAGCAGAAGCTTTCCAGAGGCTGGAGCAGACAGAAGATGCTAATCTGGGTGGTGAAGGGTTTGTGCTCTGGGGCTGTGCAGAAACTTGCTGGGGACCAACTGTAAGCTGGGAATTTCAGGACTGTCCTAATTAATTTTCTGCTTCTCCCTGATCCCCCAAAGCTGAGTAGACCCCAATGCAGGGAAGACAGGCTGCCAGCTGTGTGCTCTGCCAGGGGAGCCCCTTGGTGGGGAATACACTCCAGTGGCCTCATTCCATGAATCATGACAAGGAGGTGTCACTGCAAGGCTGAAAATCCAGTGGTGGCCGCCGAGTCCAGAGGGGTGAGAGGAGCAGGTTCACCACGAGCAGGGCAACAGGAGCTCACAATACCCGTGCACCTCCTTCCTCCCATCTCCTGCTGCTAGTCCTGCCAGGGGAATTCGGATTTCATTGTGCCACTCTTGAGAAAAACAGCCAGGGGCTGGGGGGCTGGCAGACAGGGCTCAGTGAGGGCTGGGTGAGGCAGGAACGATGCAATGGCAGAAGGAGAGAGGATGGGGGGGAAGAGCAGGAGCTGCAGGTCTGGGCACAGTCATGCCTTCGGTAGGAATTTTGCAAGTCCCTGTCTGCACAGTGTTGTTGTTGATTTTGCCGTCTTTGATCCAGGTAAACAGGACTTGTGTGCACAATGAAAACAAACAAGCCGGGCTGGAAAATATCATGAGTCAATGAGGCTATTTAGGTGCCTCCACCTTCCCTAACCCCAAGTCAGCAAATGCTCAAGTGCTTGGCAAATCCAGGGAAGAGCCTGGGACTCGGAGCCCGGGGCAGCCCAGCCTCCACACCGGGCTCCTGCTTAATTAAAAGACCGTCAATGAAATGTTTAAATACTGGGCCATCAGCTTTGCCTTATGAATACTGTACTGGCAGCTCTGCAAAGCAGGTTCCCTCTGCATCTGAGCCTCCCACTGGCTGTGAAGGATCCTCCCAAATTAAACGTGGGGATCAGCAAGACACCATTTATCACTGATTATCACTTGCTGCAGGTAGCAGCTCACTCCCTGTGCTCCTCCTCACCTCTTTCCTACAGATCCCATCAGCCAGAGCTTTCACTTTGGTACAGCCCAGATCTCCTTTCATCTGGAGCCATCTCTTGGAGTGACTCAAAGTTCTTTCTTAAAGTTTTCCGCACCAGGTTGAGGAAAAAAAAAATCTAAAAACTGTTCTGTCTTTTTGCATTTTACTTTGGCTGGATCACTTCCTACATCAGACTGCAGGATGGAATTGATGATTTGGAGGTCTTTTCCGACTCTAGCGATTCAATGATTCTGTTATTTTTATGATGTAGCTCTCATGATTTCCGACATCAAGACAAACGGTGGCAAATTTCCAGGAGCCCCGGAGGTGCAGGGCATGTTCAAAGCCACCCTGGATGTCTTCTGGTGTGAATGGGAGGAGGTTGGGCTGGAGGCAGCTTTTCCTAAACACCATCTCTGAGCTCTCTGAGCTGCTCTCTCAACTCTGCCCCTCAGCACATCGCTCATCTCTGCAGCCTGAGATGCTCAGAAAATTAAATTTGTGTTTTTAACAGAGCATAGACCAGTCACACACCATGTGGGTGCTTTAAATTTTCTCCTTGCAGCCTTCATCCCTTTCTCACCCTCTCCCTGGTTTAGCCAGGGGGACCTGATATCTCTGAGCAGCATTTCATGGCTGGACTTGATGATCTTAAAGGTCTTTTCTAACCTTAACAATTCTGCCATTCTGTAGTTGCTCATAAACATCTTTTTTTACTTTTCAATATTTTTTTTTAGCTCTGAGGACGGGAAGATCAAGCACACACTTCTCATCATTAACCTTTTTCTGTCTATCTGAGCTGAAAACTGTGCTGCCCTTCCCCACCCCCTGGAGAGGCAGCAGTGACTTCTTGGTCCTACTTAGCCTGTGAGGCACGGTAGGGGACAGCCAGGAAAAATGGGACTATTGGGATGGAGAAAAAAGAGATAAAAGAGGAAAAAAAGAAAAAGGAGGAAAAAGAGACTGCCCCAGGGAACCAGGGGTGGTGTCACCCCCAAAGCTGCTCCCTCCCCACGGGTGTGGAGAATTATTTCCCTCCCAGGATGAGTCTCCCATCCAAATGGCTCACTGGCAATTTTTTATTATTGTTATTACTTCAAAGCAATCATGAGTGTTGGGTATTTGGGAACCTACAAAGAGAGCTCAGCCCCTGCATATATTTTAAATTATATGCTGTGTAAAATGAACACGAGACACAGAGTGATTTCTCATCTCTGGGTGGTTTTAAATAGACAATAAAAAACCCCAAGATAGTAGATAACATTTTATTGCAGAATATAAATTAATCTCTGTTTAGCTAAGCAGAGAGCATACCACTTAAAAATTAAATGCTGGGCACCCAAAAAGCAATAAAATTATTAAAAAACATAACTAATAATAAGGATGTCCCACAGAATTATCTCTGTTTTCATCGCATGTAGCTCTTTGATTATTCAACTGTTTTATTTTTTTGCTCTAAAAAAAACCCCAATATAATTTTATTTAGTTATTTCTATATTAAAACACCTTGCCCACAAGGAAAATTAATTTTTTTAATGCATTGCTGAAATTGAGTTACATTATTTCTACCCTAAAAGTACCATGTGTAAAAGTAGGAAAACTCCAGTGGAAAGAGACCAATAGAATTGGTCTTTTATTTGCAATATTTTATTTATGCTTCAGAACAGTTTTGCCATTTTCAATGGAAATATTTATCTGTTCATTTCATGAAGAATCATTAATTGTAACTATTTTAGCATTTTCAATAATAGTGACTTATTTTAATATTTTCTTTTTAATATTAAATTGTTTTAAGCACAGATTTAATGTAAAACTTACAAAGACTACAATCAATTTCTACAGCAAAACCACTTTACAAAGGATGTATCGGTCAATTGACCCAGAGAACTGTACTGATCATTCTTTTTTTTTTTTGTTTTTCAGACTAATGGGATATTTTTGGTTTTTTGTTTTTTTGTTGTTTTTTTTTCCTTCAGAAAAATCCTGGGGTTTTCCAATGTAGGATTTTTCAGGGAATATCCAGTAAGTGGAATTAAACCTATTACATTTCCCAATAGGCTTCTGCAGAGGCTTTGTGAAAATCAGTGCTATACATGTATTGTTCACAAAGTTAATTTCCCTCTGAGTGTAACAGGGGTTTATCTGAAAACGGGCACCAGGCTTTGCCTTGAGATAGATCCAATTTCCACCTCATTCTGCGAGAGTAAATCAGTGTAACTGCTGCACCAGTTTGTGTGAAGTCACTGCGAGGGACACTGGAGGGTGAGTGCATCAGAAATGCAGCTTTTTTTAACAGCAATCCAACTGGAAAACTGATTTTCTCTGATTTACTCCCTGGAATTTGTACCCCTTTATTTTTAAATCCTCCCTGCTATTTACAGCCTCCAAATTTCCAACCAGCACCCGCTCCTGGGGCATTCCCCACGGTGGTGCTGGGGCTGTTTTTAAAGGAGGGGGATTCTGACCCTCTGTGTCCCTCCCGTGGGTAACCAGGGCCAAGGTAAAAATCTCAGGAGTGATTTGGGACACGTGGCACAAGGAGTAACCAAAATGTGAGATGTGGAGGAGCACTGGTGGCTCTGGTGGTGGCAGGGTCTGTCCTATGATCTGTGTCTGTTCCACTTCAAAAAAAATTAATGGAATATTTAAAAGTGGCAAACTTTGTACAGTTTTATTAACACACCTTTTTTCCCCCAACCACATAAATAGATCTGCAGATGTAAGTGAGGAGACTGAAAAATTTCTTAAAGGTTTAAAGAGTCTCAAAAAATTTAAAAAAGCTTCTTAAAAAATTCCCTTCTTTCCTCCTGATGCCTTAATACTCCTTACATAGCACTATCAGCCTTGGTTAGGATTATGATCATTGGGATTAAAGATCTTCAAGATCTTTTCCAACCTAAACGAGGCCCTGATTTGATGATTCTTAGAATAATGTCTGGAAAACCCAGCCATGAAATGTGATGCCAGTGTCCCAGGAGCTGGGGAGATCCAGAGCCAAAAAGATAATCCTTGAATTCCCCAACCTGATTAAGTCACAGTGGTTTTCAGCAACTGTTTGCAGGATTGGTAAGATTTGCTTAAAGTATTGTTTTGATTTAAAATTTATAATGTCAAAACTACTGGCTCAAATGAAAGGAAAACAAAACCATGCTTTCCTGTAGGATCATGCAACATTTTTTCATCACAGTTCTCTTTTATGCATTTTATATATTGTCTATATTCACAGAGTCACAGAATATCCTGAGTTGGGAGGGACCCACATTCAACTTAATATGGTATATTTCTTATGTATTTCATGTATTCAGTATACCGTATGATAAATAAATATTTATATAATATAATAATAAATATATTACTTTGGGTTGTATCAAAAAGGGAGATATGAGTTCCAACACTCTGCATTAGAGAAATTTTTAATAACCTGAAAAAATTAAAGTGGGAACCTAATGTTTTTTAATTGATTTTCCTTTTTTTTTAACCAAGCAAATTAGTAACTTTTCAACCTGTTATGCATTTTTCCCATTGACTCTTGTGTTTCCTGATTACAGCCATGACCAGGGTCAGAAACAATAAAATTAACGAGAAAGGACAATTCCCAGAGCTTTCTGAGCCAATATTCTATGCCTCAGAGGTTGGGATCACTCAAATAAAGATCAGGACGATATCAGAATTTTCAGTTCTTTATCCAAACAGCCGAGGCTTTTCCAGCTGCCCCATTGCAGCTCCATAATCATATGGAGTTCTATCAGTGATGCTCATTCCTATTTCACAGGCTATAATAAACACAGCAAAAATTAGACGAGGTTCCATTTGAGGTTAAATGTTTCCATGAGAGAATAATTTCTGTTTATAACAAGATAGGAAAAAAAATTTAAAAAAAAAAAAAAAGACCACTGCTCTATTTTTAAAACCTAATTTAGAGCTGATATCCAAAATATCAGTCACAACAGGACATGAAGGAGGCAGGATTATGCTCCCTTCTCCGTGGTTTTTCATGGAAATGAGGGCACGGGAGCCCCGCTGTGCAGGGCTGAGCAGAGGGAGGCGGCAGCCGCTGTCCTGCCCACATTGCAGGTGCTTCCCTTGTGTCCCCCCCACAGCAACAGATTGCCCTGTCCTGCCCAGGGCAGAGCCTTGACATCCACGTGTCACCTCCTGGTTTGTCCCTAAAAATTGACCTTGTCCCACAGAAAAGGCAGAGCATCCCTTCGTGCTGCCTCGCAAGGGGGTTGGGGACCAGCCCTGAGAGCTCCTGGCAGCGCCAGGGGAGGGTGGGATGTCACTGCTGGGGTG
>VZUA01091863.1:0-10664 GCA_013401035.1 Horornis vulcanius
ACAAACACCATCACTCCAAACATTCCCCCTCCCTCCTGCACAACAGCAGCCTACACTTCAGGTAATTGAGAGCCTTATGCTTTGCAAAAGCATAATTAGTCTGAGACTATTGATATTTACAGCTTGGGAAAATCTCTTCACCCAGTTTTCAGAGAAGGGCACAACTAAGCTTCAGTGCTGAGGCTTCACCATTCCAAGGAACATGTGCAACAGGGCTTCTACACAATGATCAAGCCGTCCCCACTAAAATAAGCAGGTGGCTCAGGAGATCTTAATCCACTTGCATTTGTGAGTTGACATTTAAGAATCTTCTCTCCCTTTAAACCATCAATCAAAAGTATTTACAGAATCATGACTCATGATTCCATGAATCAAAAGTATTTGCAGATTTGGGAAATTGTCACTAAACAGACCTGGCCAGGAACTGGATTTTCTGTTTTATAGAATTTTTTTTCCCACTTACAATTTTTTTCCCATTTAAACCCAACATATTTTGTTGTTCTGTGGCTGTAATACATTTCCTAGAATTTAGATTTCTTTTATTCTTTTAAATAACACATTTCCCATTTTAAAAAAATCTGTAAAAATGGTCAAAATATTCTTTGCTAGACTTTCTAATGCTTTATAAGTTCTCCTTTGAACAGACTTACATCAATTTAGCATATTTTTCAAAGCATTTCAATTTTGACAGAAATAATGCTGCATTAAGAAAAAGAATCTCTAAAAAAACACACTAAATATCCCATCTGCTGTACTCATCATACACCTTTCTATTTCCCTCCCTAAATTTAAAGTTCCTAGATAGACTCATGAGCACCCAGAACAGAGGCACTAAAATGACAGCAGTCATTCTGGACAGTTTTAGTTCAAGTTGTTGTTTTTTTTTATGGCTTCATCAGTTATTTCTTTAAAGACATTCTTGGTAATATTGGTCTAGTAGCTATTTATATCTGAATGAAAAATGTCAGGGAAAAAAGAAAGCCCAGCTGTGCTCAAGAAAATGTTAAAATCCATAGCAGTTTAGAGAGCCACTGCAGAGCAGTGACCCACTGAAAGGAATCATTAAGAAGCTTCTTCCTCTCCCTTCATGTATTTTCTTTATAAGAGGAGGTTTTTAAAGCCCTCATTACAGGATAGAAATATTGGAGGTCTTTTGAATGTGCTAAGCCAAATGTACTGTAAGAGCTACCCTTCGATACAGGCACATCTTTGCTTAGCTCTGTAGACATCAAATCCCTTTCATGTCAGCCTGTACTTTGGCACATTGGGTTCCACCTCTGTGGGGAAGGTGGCAGTGAAGCTCCTGATGCAGCATTTCTTAATCAATAAACTAAATTCATGAGATGACTTGAATCAAGGAGCTCTAAAACCATCACCAATTTACACATACTCACTGTTCCTTTAAAGGACTAATTGCTTGACTGTGACTTGCATTTTAGCCTAAGGAGTGGCAGATCGTTTTTTGACTTGGTCCAGGGATTAGACATTCAGAATACACTGAAAATCTCTCAGCTTACCTAACTCAATTAAAAAAGATGCATGTACAGCATTTATGTCGTGTTTTGACAGACTTTATTTTCTGCTTAAGTGATTCAGTTTCCCCTGGATACATATGGCCCTCTCTTTGTTATGCAGAACTGGAATTGCACAGAAAGAAGGTGAGGTTATTGGTTATTGGCTAAGTTGCAATACATTCACTAAACGATTAATTTCAAATAGCCTTCAATAAATGAAATGTTCTTTAGGTAAAATTGGATTCTCAGCTAATTAAACATTAGGCTACCAGGCTAAATGAGATCAAAACAAAATAGTATCTATTAATAAAAATATACACTGCTGACAGCAAAAGCAACAGCACAGCCATTACAGTCAGAAGAAACAGTATCCTCCTGACTCCTGAACCCACCAAAGTTTCAGAATCAAGGAAGTTTTACATGTCTCAATTTCTGTAGAAGTGCTGAGCAATTTTATCGGATGAGAATGATCAATACTAAAGAATCTGGCAATGAATATCAAGATCCAGATACTTAAAGCATTCTGTTTGAATAAAAGTTTAATAAAAACTAAAAAGATGGAGTGGTGCAGTGCAAAAGAACATGAAATTGCAGGACTTTCATCACAAAGATGCAGGAGGTCAGTGCCCACCTAGAGAATTGCCTAAATCAGCCAGTGTACCTTGAAGTCTCTTGGTGACTCCCCTGAAGTCCAGTTTTGGGTAGATCCAAAACTGTGATGTTTTGAGTATCTGAATCCTGGATACAGGTGAATATGCACCCATGACCTCAAACAGCTGAGCAGCTCCATTCTCATAGATACAAGTGACCAGCCTCCTCATGGGCACCTTGAGACAGCTGTGGGGACAGCACGTGGTAGAGCAGAAGGGGCTGCAGTTCTGGAGCATGTTCCTGAGACCACTCTGTGTGCAAAGGCAGAGTCAGTGATTTCTGAATGCAGACGGTATCACCTACAGCTGACAACCACAATTGGAACAAAGCATTAGTCAGAACTTAATGTCATGTAATTTGCTTGCTGTAAGCATGAGCAAGAAGATCTTGCCCCAGAATGGCAGATACCTCATCTAGGATAATTTTGAAAAACAAAAGATAGGTGTTAACAGAGAAACTATAAGAGAAGAGACAGGATGGAGTGATGCTCCAAAGAAAAGGTGGCTGTGAACTGGTGACCCACAATTCAGGTATTAGGCTCGCAAGATGTTCCAACTCACCATCCTTTCTGCAGCAGCTCTGGAGGAGACAGGGCACAACAGCAGGTGGAAACTGGCACCTCCCTCTCCATCTGTGCACGGCAGCCTGTCAGGAGAGAACCCAGGCAGCCTCCAGCACTGAAACTCTGGGACCACCAAGGCACTCCACCCCTCAGATACTGCAGAGGGTGTCTGAGACAATTTTCTCTCACCTTTCCTCCACAAGCCTCCCCTGAAGGGTGGCACAGAAAATCTGTGATAGACTTCTGATCAGGAATTCCCTGTGAGATCCACTTCCACTCTGTGAAATACAGAGAGAGTCCTTGGAAATTAAGATCTTAATTTTGTTGATCACTTGATTTTTAAGTGACCTACAGCTAGGGAAAGTGAAGTCCTTATCCTTTCCTCAAAGCATTTCCCTTGGGAAAAGTAGACAATTTTCTGAAGTTAAAAAAAAAAAAAGTTTCTAATAAATTTGATACTCAGCCAAATACATTTACATAATTTTGAAAAATATTGAGAAACAATTTTCTCTTAATAGGAATGAAAGGCAGAAGCAAGCCCAAATCCCCAAGTTAAACTACAGCTTCTGGTCACTTCTGGAATTTTGTGGTGACGGTCTGTCTCTTCAGTGAGAAGAATTATCTCTGCTGATGTTAATAAAATAGTTTAAAAAATTATTTCAGTTATTCTTTAATATTTGGGTTGTAGATGCTCCATGGTATGTAGATACAAGAAAAAGGTATCATCTCTGTTTAGGAGACATTACAAGTCAAATGAAGTTTACTAAAAAAAAAAATAAAACTATGTTGGTAAGCCAGTTTTTAAATACTATCATGGCTCTAGTGTATTACTCTCCACAGAGGACAGAGGCTATAGTGAGACAGCTGTTAAAAGCATCTTTGTTTATTGTTAACTAATGAACTTAGCAGGGGGAGGGATTCCTGTCACAAGGCAGGATATAAGGAAGGAAAAATAACAGTGTATTTCTGTTGTTGTCTTTATTCTGTAATATTCTGTTTAATCCAAGTAGCTGATGATGCTATTTTCTTGGCAGCAGAACAAGGAGCTATTGTAATTAGGAGAGGCCAGGCCATTTTCACATGAAGCAGCTTTCTGAAACACTACAGCAACATTCAAGGTTGGGACAGATGACTGCGGAGAAAGCCCAAGCAAGGAAGAATGGAACTGGACACACTGATACCTCCAGGCTTCTGATGGGCCAAGTCAGACAGTGACACTCACAGGTCCCACACACTGTGTGCTCTGAAGTTGTGGTGATGTTACCACTCAGAGCAGGACAAGATGTGAGATCAGTCACGTCTGACCCTGCCCTCTGCATAAACCCCGTGAGACAAGGGTGACGGCAAGGCTGGGCCACCACTGCCTCTGCAACAACTTTTTAATTAACACACAGAGAAAAAGGCAGCCACCTTGGTGAAATACAGCATATGGAGAAAACAATGGGATATACTTATTTCCCAGCAATCAGACACTGCAGATACATCTCTCTTTTCTCATTATTGCTCTGTCCCTTCTTGCTTCCAAAATGGAGGCATTTACAAAATTAGAAAGGGGGAGGGCAGAGAACATCAACCCCTAGGTTTCTCTGTAACCATGGCGTTAAAATTGAGACAGACAGTGTTTACCTTTGTAACCTTTTTTGCTTAAAGATACAGCTTAGCATAGAATAAAATATATTAAATGCAGTACTTCTGATGTTTTGTATAAATGGATTCTTCTTGGGGTTTTTTTTGATTGTGGAGTTATTTCAAGGTTTTTAAGATGGTTGTACCTCACTTGTGATCACGAAATGGTATCTAGTCAGCTAGATCCTGCTACAGAGTCAGATGAGAGGGACTCCTGCAGGAGCTCCAGTCTTTTTAGTCCAGAACACTGAGCTCTTTATTAGCAAATGTGAGATTAGCAGTCTAGTTTTCAGCACTGAACCAGGTGTCTAGAATGTCTGGAGTAAGTACCTGACTTTAGGATAAAAACTGATATTACAGGTTCTAGCTTGACTTCCATCTGGTCAATTCTTAACCAGACAGAATCATGGTATTGTTACGGCTAGAGAAGACCTAAGATTTTTGAGCCCAACCATTAACCCAGCATTGCCAAGGCCACCATTAAACCACATCCCTCAGTGTCACATCTACACATCTTTTAAGCACCTCCAGGGACGGCGACTCCAGCCCTGGGCAGCCTATTCCAACCACCCTTAACAAAGCTTAACAACCCTTTCTGTGAACAAATGTTTCCTCATACCTCATGGAAATTTTCCCTTCAAGAAGGACCTCTATGCAACACTTCAATGTCCTTCTTGTAGTGAGGAGCCCAGAACTGAACAAACACAGGATTTGAGGTGTGGCTTCAGCAGTACCAGTAGAGATGGGGACAATCCCTGCCCTGGTCCTGCTGCCACACCACTGCTGATCCAGGCCAGGTGCCATTGGCCCTCTTGGCTACCTGGGCACAGCTGGCTCGTGTTCAGCTGCTGTAACCAGCACCCCCAGGTCCTTTTCTGCCAGGCAGCTTTCCAGCCACTCTGCCCCAGCCTGTTGTTCACTGTACACTCTTTAAGGCAGTGTACAGGCAGTAATTTATGTCCCAAATACTCTGAGCTTTTTCAGCATAACAACACCACAGTCATTAAGAATTTATGGAAAAAAAAATCCAAACCCCTTGAAACCTATGATTCTACCTGTTACGTATCCTCTTTGTGTAATTAGCATTATCATTAACAACCTAGAAATCCAAATTCCAAACTCTGAGTGTATAAGACCCACAAAAAAAAGCAAGATCCTTTTCCAGGCTGTTAAACAACCTCAGGCAGTTCCTGTAGGAGAATCTTCTCTCCTTGTGCTGGGCTCTGTCCCACCCTTGGTTACAAAGCATTGATTTTTCAAGCATTCTTTTTTTAAAAGTAATTTCTTTGCTACTCCACCTATAGAAAAAACATTTCTATAGTTTCTATAGCCGCAGAGACTATGGCAAACATTTCAAACTTCCATAAGAATTTCTAAAATTGTACTTAATTTTTGTTACTTACTTAAGTAGAAGCAACAGAGAAGGAGGAATGAAATTAATAGGTATACTTAAGGCTTACACAACCTCTTCTTGCCACTTTGCTGAAACTATAAGTAATGATGATACCATCAAAACTCTGAGATCTAGCCATCTGTGCCCAAACCCATACAACAATATTTTGGATCTTTATAAAGAACTGCAATTCTGTATCTGTAAACTTTTTCCTGAATTCAAAGAAAGCTAAAAATATGTCATGACATCCTTCTTACAGAAATTATCATGGCAAGGAAAAGAACTTTTCCAAGAACTGGATACGTACTTTGAAAGCCTTTTCTGTGAAATTGGATGCCTAAATCTCACCCCATACCAACAAAATTTCTCACTAAAATCTAATTTCTTTAACTAAGCTTTCCATTAAGCTGTTCTAGACACACACAAAATATACATACATACAGTTTTTTCTTCACTCTCACAGAGAAGAAAAGGAAAATGACATTTGAAGAATTTAAAATCAGCAGGGCCATGCTCTGAGGGAATATGATACATACCATATTACCTAAACACTACAGCTCAGATTGGTCCATTCACTTCTCAGTCACAACTGTGGCCTGCCCTTCCATTCAAACCACTGCTCAAAATGTTAACTTTCCTTGGACAAATGTTTAAATACATTTCATCTGGCAAATTTACAGATTTCA
Source organism: Horornis vulcanius (assembly GCA_013401035.1). Classification (NCBI taxonomy): domain Eukaryota; kingdom Metazoa; phylum Chordata; class Aves; order Passeriformes; family Scotocercidae; genus Horornis; species Horornis vulcanius. The sequence continues at coordinate 6,433 of VZUA01091863.1, forward strand.
GCTATTGCAGAAATTATTTTGAATAACCTGCGATTACTTTGTTCCACTTTGTCATCAGTTTTCATAATGCCATTAATGTAAACCAGAAACTAGAGAATTATTCAGCACAGATGGCACTGCAATAAAAATCTGGACATTTTTCATGTGAATGTCTGTCTTTGGACCTATTTTCTAAATAAATGGAATAGAAACCACTACACAATGCAGTATGGTAAACACTCTCAATAGCAGTAATTGACTATTACTTGAGTATAATGTTAGGGATCATTTGACATAAAATACATGTCCTAAAATAGGTTATCTACCTTGGCACCAAACTTAACTCATTCTGCTTTAGCTGGTATATTAAGAAATTCATCTGCTGTTTTTAGATATCTCCAATGTTGAGGCTTGAGGTGGTGATCTCAAGGATCAAATATTTGAATTTCTTCTTCCAGCTGAAAGAAAGGCAGGGTTGTAATCTATGGCAATTGAACTTTAATACAAACAAGATAGGCTTGGACTACAGAAACTAAATACCACGCTCCTAAAAGAAAAATATGTCTTGCTCTAGGAATGAGCACATATTACAATTATTTTGGATGAAGGAGAAAGAAAAAAAAGGGGATTCAGAAACTCTTTTAGGCCAGTAACTTAGAGCAGTTATGACACAAGAGAACTTAGTTAGAGCAGCACAGTAGAGATAGCCAAGATAACCTGAAACTGGCTGGTCAAGTGTGAGAAGTTTATATTAAAGGCCATTCATGGCAGGAAGGAACAGAGTTTTACCCAGCTTACCTGCTGAGAGCCAATTACTCCTATCACACTCTTGTATTGCCACTTCCATGATTTCAATGGCTAAATTACAGCTAGTTCAAGTATTGATAACTCCAGCTTATTATTTCTAAATAATTAACAGCTGCTTTTGAGATGGTAATGCATCTTCACAGCAACAATTCCTACACATTCTCTCTAGTTTCAAAAAGGAAATGGGGATTAGTCCAGACTTGAAAAGGTCCCTCAAATTAGGAGGTATCAGTTGCTCCAAATCAAGAAGCATTTGAAATACACTTCTAAGAAAATCAGATTATTTAGTCTTTCAAGTTGCAAATTACAGTTTTGAAGGGGTTGTTATGAAATATCTGGTATGATATTTGCATATATACAGTCTCTTGTATCTTGAAATTATTTCTGATTGATTCCTGGTGTTATAATAATTTAGTTTATTGCGCAGCTATCAGATGAACTTTTTAAAAAAAACCTCTATGAGAAATCAGAAACATTTCTGCAAATCATGCAGTATCTAAAATTTTTCCAGCTGTTCAGCCCAAATAAAGCTGAACTTGCTCTGAAATTGTCACACAGTTATATTTCTATAGTATTAGGCACAACTGTGCTTTAGGAATCTCTGACAGTGACAGAATTGAGGCAGTGTTATTGAACAGAAAGTATGTTATANGGCAGTGTTATTGAACAGAAATTATGTTATAAGCAATTACAACCTTCCAAAGAAGATCTTACCAATAACTGGGGGAAAAAAAAAATAAGAAACATAAAACTTTATAGAAAGAGTCTTCTCAGACTCCTTCTGTGTACCCTGTATGATTGCATACATACAGGGCAGCTACAGCTTTTCTTGGGCAGCTACAGCTGAGCACACAGTTACTGCTGGTTCTCTACGCTAACACAAGTCACTTAACATAGCTCGCAGCTCAACAAAGTTTTTGGAGCTGATTTTTCCAAGTGCCATTCCTCTGAAACATAAATGGCTGCTATGTGAGATTTCTAAGAAGTGAGCATGTGACATCTGATAGATATCTTGCCAGGAGTGCAGAAATGGTATAAACAAGGTAGAACTTTTTGCATAAAACACTAAGCCCTAAAAAAGAGTAAGAGCAGGAGACATCCTGGTGAGTCAGGGTGCCTGTAAGTGCTCTCAGATCAGGCATGAACACTTGTAGCATCCAACAGGAATTACGTGCTCCCTGAAATAAAAGCTGGCCAGTCCCACAGATCCTCTAGAAAGCTATATTCCCCCACAAGGTGCTTATTGTCAAATTAGTTGCCCCTTAAGGAATAAAATTATAAGCCTCATAATCTATGTTTAAACCCTTGCTGCTACATAATCAGGCTATTAACACCATCCACTCACAAATTCTTTGAGATTTGGGACAATCCACAATTACTCTGCTCTGGCTGCTCTTAGGTTTTGGAGTCACTTGCTCTGTATTAATTACATCATGTGAGAGAAAGGTATGAGTAACCTCTTAGCAACACTACCCTCAGTACATAACACATGCACAGGGCCTCAGAGACAGATTAGGGGTTTATGCCACACTCTGATTTACAGCTAATAGTGCTCCAGTTTAGGGATTTCTGAGCTAGGGAAGGAAGCAACACCTCGTTTACAGTTACCGTTCACTTCAGCTATAAGAAGTACTCAAGATAAAGTGCATTATATAAAATCTCATTATTACTCTGCCTTCTCCTACATTTGAATTTCATCCCTTTTATTATTTATTTCCCTCCCACAGCCTGTGCTGTGTCTTGTCTTCTGCAGGTGACAACAAGAACATGAAGAGGGACTAGTGATGACATGTAAATAGTATCTAAAGAGGCGAGCTTGAAAGCACCAGGCATAAAATTGCTCTTTACTGGTGTCTTACACATCTTTGCTTCTTGTCATATTTCAACCAGCAAATGCAAGAACTTAATAATGTTCCTCAGCTCCTGACCAGTAAATTTAATAAGAATTCTAGAGTCCCTTAATTTGATTTGCATAGACAGCATGAACTGGAAACAACTAAAAAAATAGAAAAGTGTGATGAATTTTCCCTCTCTGTGCCACTTTCATATCAACATATTCTTACCTGTAACAGGTTGCAATATTCAGGTCATATTTTAATAACCAAAAGAACTCTTTACACCATCAATGATTTCTTATTAAGATGCAAATCAAGAACAATCTCTGATCTTCTAGCAGAGCCTGAAAGCAGTTTCTAAATTAGTCAGGCTCCATCTAACATCTGACAAGACTTTCTTCATCATAGGAAACTGACTAAAATTATCTTAGGAATTCAGATTTGTGGTCAGCAATAAAGGGCTAGAACCATATATAAGCTGTCAAAATAATATGGTAATTTTTAATAGTCACTATAAATCAGCATATTTTCTCCTTAACAAAAGAAAGTGTGAATGAAGTTTAGTTGTTTAATCTCTATTTTGTAAACTCGTTCTGACACCTGAATTCCTTTATATGCTAAAATGAAATGTCCCATGCTAGACAAGCAGAATGGTATTTCACTGACTCAGGAGCCACTTCTAGCTGCTCACTCGGTGAGTTTTTCTTCATGCTTTCTTTCTCACCACTTCCTACCTTCTGCAGTATCTCCCTTCATCTTTTAAATACAGACCTTTGGAAATGTAAGTCTCTAAAGCATCTCTGGTTGATTACATGATTACCACATCTCACCTGTTGCTGCCATCATGTGGTCCATAATTAACCTTCAAAGTGCTTTGTTGCTATCTCAGCTTGAGTAATAGAATCCTTGAGATAAATACCATGGCTTGCGTTCATTTTTAGAGAGCTTGCTTTTCTTGCCATCAACAACAGATGTATAATTATTAACACCTCTCTCCCTTTCAGACCTGCATCTGTATTGAGCAGAACTTTGCTAAAGGCAACAAATTTCTAAGGTCGTGCTGAGGCAGAACCACATCTCGTGGCAGCATCTTTACTGTTTTCCTCACACATTTTGGCAGGCTGACCAGTCATGCTGTGGGTACAGGCACACTGGGAAAACCCAAAGAAGGTAAAACAGGCTTTCTGCCCGTTTTCCACCCACATTCCAAAGAAAAAAATGTTTTAACAAGGCTGAATATATAGGCTAGTCCTGATTCAATGAATTTCCATACCAAATTCTCTATTTCTCCAACTTCAGCAGGACTGCTCACTATCTTAATTTAAAATTTAAGCCTGAGGAGATTTGTTTAAAGGAACTAATCCAGCTAAATACACTACCATGAGGAATTTACACAAGCTAGCTCTCTATGTTTCCATCTCCCCGAGGCAGTATTCTAAAGGCACCTTAGTAAAAGAGTGCTACTGCCTCACAAATCTGACATCTTCAATCCTTTAAATAGTTTTAAAAAAATAATTATAGGTCAGTAACCACCTGACTAAAGCTGATGATAGGTCTGCAGCATCTCTTGAGAGACTGCAGGATCTGGGCCCGTTTAGTCTGGAGAAGACT
>VZUA01091876.1:0-10324 GCA_013401035.1 Horornis vulcanius
CTTCAAAGCACTTTATTATGCAACCTTTACTCTTAAAGCACACTGAGTTTTCACACATGATATGTCATTTTTGCAAAAAAAGATAAAGCTCCAAACTCCAAATCCAATTCTAACTGCTTTATAGAAGATGCAATGAAATCAGTCTAAGTGGAAAGAAAGGGAATGGAGAAACAAATCTGAGATATGCAATTCAGTGATCCAGAGTAGAGATCATAGCTGGTCTCCTGTCTAGTCATTATCAAANCTGTCTAGTCGTTATCAAAGCACAGAGTTTCAAAAACATTCCCTTAAGGAAACTCCAGCAAAATAATTTCTAAAAGATCATGAAGTTAGTTGCAACTAAAAAGAATGTTCTTATTTTAGACAAAATGTTGTTTATAAATACATGTCTGATCATAGAGACGCTGCAATCACATCACCACACTTCTATCTTCAAGTATTTGTTCAGTTTTGCCCTTTATTCTCACTTCATAGCCCATTTAAATAAAACACTCTCAGTCTATTTCACAGATCTTGTACTACTACTCCCTTCCTCTTCCCTTTTTTCTGCCAATCTTAAGCAAAATTGGCCCTCTCTCCCAACCTTTATTTTCCCCACAAGTAATCAAGAACAAAATAAGAACAAGTTTACTAATTTCTTTTTGGTCAGTGTTTTATTTGAAACTGTTTTCTAAACCACTCTTTTATACCAGAACTTTGATTCAGTACCTATTTAGTTAAGGCATGAACCTGTAGGAATGCAGTACTCAAGTACTCAAATAATAGTTGTAGTTTCCTGTGAATTATATTAGCACAGACCTTAAGAATACAATTCTAGTTTCCCTTGTTTGTCATTACTTTGGCATCTGGGAGTTCAGTAATTCAAATGAAACATCCTGCACTGCCTAGATCAAATCCTGTATTCCAAACTACATATAGTGCAAACAGAAATCCAAGTTTCTGCTGAGCAATTCAAGTTCTTTGTGGAATGACTGCAAACTGTGGGCACTTACTCCCTTTTGCAGTCAAAAGCCTAATCTTAGTCACTAAAAAACTTACAATCATATTCAAAAGGGGGAGAGAGTTGAAATTTAATTCCATCCATATATCCATATAGCAAAGCGCTTATATGTCCATATTTTTAAGTAGGGGACAATCAATAGGGCATAAATAAATGCATATTTCTGAACTGAGTCCTAGCCTGCATGTTATTTTTGGATATTCAGACATAAAGAATGTGTTCTCAGATGATGATATAGTAACTGACTTGTAGAGCAGCATTAGTATAATTTTTGGCTGAGTTCCACCTCCCAGAGAAGAGTAGGTTTATTTGAAGAAATTAAAGACAAGAAGATATACAGATTGTCACCACTCTTAAATAGGCGGCTTTAATAAATAGCACTACCATGAAGAAGACATCTGAACAGAATCAATGTCTCATAAGAAATAGTAACTAGATCTAATCCCTAAGCAATTGTCTGCAGTCCCAGCTGCAATGCATCATTTTTTTCCACATATTCTACTTTGAAAGAGTTGATAGATTTGCTCTTTTCCTTTTTTTTTTTTCCCGTTTCCTGGTTATTGATGATACACTATGTTTCATGTATGAAATATTCACAGCTTTATCTTACTGTCCTTAAGAAACCTTCCATATTAGCCACAGCCATAAAAATACCAAATGAATAAAGAAAAATATATAATAAAAGAGCAGAGGTTATAAAAGAGATCAGGCTCAGCTGACCTGCTGCCAACTTTTTTTCAAAGCAAATGTTCTTCTTCTGACTTTCATCTGTTTTCAGTCTGGAGTTCTGTATCTACTTTAGCACATATTTAGCTCATGATTTTCAAAGTTTCAAGATATTTTCCCTGGCTACATTGTTGTACTCTTCCTCATCTTAAAGCTCCTTGTGCTCTTCTAAAAAGCAATGAAATATGAAAAAAATAGTTGAAAACAATGGAAAAAACAAGAGACTATAAAGACAAAGTGAAGATGACTCAGGAAAAGAAATCATAAGGTCTAATAATATCTTCAAAGTCATGCTATAAGTGATGAGAGGGTAGCTTTTTTTGAATTATTTCCTGAATTTCCACAGAAAAGAGATTTCTTAGAAGCCTGTTTATTCTGTAGAACATGGCCTTGCATGACAAAGTGTTATATTTCTTGATTTATTCTTGAGTGACATATCTGCTCTCTCTCATTGAGCTATAGAAATGTAGATCCATTATTTATGTGATATAATGTAGCTTCTGACCTATTCTATGTACTTTTTTATTAAACACACACTTTTATCAGAGAATGAACCGAACTTCATAGCATGGCCAAAACCATCAGTAACATGATAATGCCCCCATTGTTCTGCAACTTAAGCTCATGTTGGATGAAGCAATTCCTTCTTTTATTTATTCTGGATCTTGTGACTTGTTTTATTTGATACCCACAAATACTGAAATAAACAGGGAAAATTTGTTCTATATCAACACTTGGGATTTTGTTTTAAGAGTTAGTAGTAATAACTAGCCATGATCTATAAGGTATTGGATTCCTACATGTTCCACAAGATCACAGCAAATGTCTAGACTAAGCCCTCTGTCCTGTTGGACTCCTTTTGTAAACGGGAACTGTGAGAAGATGCAGTCTACAAAAAGCTGCAGAATAAGAATAGGTCTATAGAGTAACTCTGGTTTATATGCTGAGGTCACCATCATCATTAGCAAATGTTTTCAGAAATTTTAGGTGCTGCTTCTATGTCAGTGTAACAGTTTGCAACAATCACAACACAGATCTTTTATTCCATTCCTCCTGAACCTGCAGCATCTGGCCATACACTGCCCCCACCTTTCTCCTGCAAGCCAGAACAGAAGTTACATGTAGAGGCTCCCTTCTCTAGTAGAAGAAAGAGCAGAGCCTTGAAATTCTCTGTGTTTTCACATCCTTTTCTCTGTATTTTGAAACACTTGCTCCTTCTCACAGCAGACTGGAGAATCTGTATGTCTAAAGGAGGAAGAGGTTGACCAAATGAGTCCTGTGAGACAGGAGAGGTGAACACAGAGGAGACCTCAGGACTCTGAAAACCAGTCTGCTTTGTGGCACCCACTGTCAGAAGTTATTTTCAATCACAGAGTCAATCATAAAATACCAGGTTAGAAGGAACATCAAGGATCATCTGGCCCAAAATTTCTTGGCAAAAGCATGGTCTAGGCAAGATGGCCCAGCACCCTGTTCAGTCAAATCATAACATTATCCTATGTTGGGTAATCCACCACTTCCCTGGAGATGTTATTCTGGTGATTCATTTTTCTCATTGTGAAAAATGTTCCTCTTCTGTCCAATTGGAATCTCCTCAGGAGTAACTTGTACTCATTACCTCTTATCTTTTCCATGGCACTCCTTGTAAAAAGGCAATCTCCATTCTCTTTGTGGCCACACTTTAAATACTGGAACATGATGATAAGGTCTCCCCTAAGCTTTCTTTTCTCAAGGCTGAACAAGCCCTGTTCTCTCAGTCTTTCCTCAAATGGCAGGCTTCCCAGTCCTTTGATCATCTTTGTGGCCCTTCTCCAACCTGTTCACATCTTTTTTTTTTTTTTGTTTCTGTAGTGAGGATCAAAACTGAGCACAATATTTTAGAAATATCCTGTATCATCCATGGTACGAAAATCACAGTTCTGGAATGGCACTGGCTGTTTCTGCAAAAGATTGTAGTAAGACTAAAACACTTATGACTTCACGATACTTACCTGGTCCTGGTGTCAGTGAAAGATTCACAAAATACCACTCACCACTACTACAGGAAAAACATGTATGAAAGGATTTCTGAGAATGGTTTTCTCTTATTTTCTGATCTTTGTTGATCTTTGTTGTATTTGCTAACTTAAAGTGAATAAAACATGTTATTTCATCAGCTTCTGTATGTCTGTCTCCAGTACACTATTTGAAAATAGTGTAAAAAACCCCAAATCATTCAAATCAGCTGTAAGTACCTGTCCTGTACAGCTGTGCTATGCTCACATTCTGGCAAACTGCAGCTACACTGACTTTTCCAGCCTTGGTTGGGCACTGGGCTTCCTACAGAGGTATCTTTTGTGCCAAACAAAACCATGCCAGTATTCAAATCTCTTTACAGAGACTCTAATGGAGGAACCTGTTTGATCTTCGCTTTCACATGCTGGAAAGTGTTTGTAACATAACATGCCAACAACTTAAATTTAATAAAACACATAAAGTAATGCCCAGTCTTACTTCACTCTACGACATGAGTTACAGCCATAGCCAAAGAGAAGCACTTTCTTGCAGTGTCTCCTTCTGTAGGAGGGAGAAAGGCCACCAATGTCAGGAGCTTTGGCTTCCCCTCTGGGGGATTCAGTGAGGGGCTGGTGGGAGAAAATGCAGATTTGCCTTTGAACTTGGCATTATATCCACACCAGGTGCAGATTTTAATAGCTGTGTCATCTTCTGAGATAAGCAGTGATCGGAAGCAGGTTGGCTGACACTATGTTGTCAGGCCATGTGCAGGCTGCCATCGGTTCTGTCATGCTGAACAACAAGAACTTCTGTCAAGTGCTGCCTGGAGATGTTCTGGTTGGAGAAAGAAAATTTGTATTGCTGGGAATTTGTGAGGCAATTGGCCCTGTGATTTATCTAATCTGCATGAGCAGTGTTGATGAACAAGCACCTTACTGGGACAAGTGAACAGCTAGAACAATCCATTTGATGTTTGTGCCCTTTATTTCACTTCCTATTACTTACTTCTACTGGCTAAGGAAACACAAATAATTCAAAAATAAAGAATAAGTATTATTTCATTTTTTACCTCTTCATCAGTCCCAGAAAAAAGAATGAACAAACACTGGTAAGGAGGCAAAGATGGGACATCTGATATCTCTGAAACTCATATATCTAAGGGACAAGGGGGCATATTACTACCTCCCAATAAATGTACAGAACAACTGTTCATTGTTCATTCAGAGAGCCCAACCTGTTTCTAGTGCCCTGCATCACAAAGCTGTGCACTGTACCTGGCAGAAGATCTAATTACTCAAAGGCTTGGTGCTTGCTGGTGCTAGAATTTTGGCTGATTGGAAACAAGAGGCTTTTGTTCTGCAAACCTGTCTGAATGGTGAAGTGTCCAGTACTGTTCATGCTATTTATGCTGCCAGGAACATCTTTAGCCAGTGGTGGGTTCAGGATGTACTTGATGACAGGTGTGGCTTCAGGAACCCTCAGAACACCTCTGCTGTCCGGATGTATCAAATACTAGTCATTTGAGGCATTGTTGTGTGATTTCAAATACCCTTACTTCCTACTCTTTATGTTGATAGGTGTGTGCAGACTCAGGCCAAATCCCATTACATAGAGAGTTTAGCTTCACAAAAGCTATCTTTTCTTGATGTTGGCCCATACATCACTTTAAGAATGAAAGCTAGTGGAAGATGCTAAATCACTGGAAAACATCTCTAGCACAGAGAAGGTCAGTAGGCAGAGTGGCACGTGAACACATTTGAGGATGTGTTGAAGTTTGCATTAAGACGATAATCTGCAATTAAGAGGTTTGCTGTGGTATTTATGAAAATGCACAGAGATTTACAGATTAGTGCTACGTTTTCATGCAAGACTTATAGCAGAGCAACCTTGAAAAGTATGGGGCCTTGCATAATATTACAGTAACTCAGAGACTTACAATATTAAAAATAGCAACTGCTATAATAAAGACCCTACCTTTTGCAGCATAAAATGAAAGGTTCTGATGTAAGTACCTTTTAGGATCCTTAGTGCCATAAATATGTTTGTATATGTTATTTGCCCTATGATTTATTACAACATTTTCATACTGTTAGAAGCTTATCTTTCAGCCAGCTATGGGAAAGTGACTTAACTGCCAGCAGTTTGGGGCTGTACCAACACGCTGTGTAGATTAGGTCTGCACATCTGCGCTTCCTTCAGCCCTGCTGGCTCAGCCTGGCCAAAGGTTCAGCATTGCCTGGCTCAGATCGCACAAAGGTTTTGTGGGGGTGCTGACTCCTTTGCTGAAAAAGAGCTTGCCTGCATATCCTGCTCAGCAGAAAGCCCTTCATCCTTCTGTCCCAAGCCACAGCCTGTGCAGGCTCCCTGGAGCCCTGCCTACATGCAGAGATGCTGCCCTGGGTGGCTGGTCCGTGAGCGCTGGCTGCCTTCAGCTTGGGATGCCCGACAGGGCAGTGATCCGCTCTGAGCCAGGGAGCAGGTGCTGCCTGCCATCCTGTGGAAAGGGCAGTGTGCAGTGTGCACACCATGTGCTCCCTGATTCCTTCCTGCTCATTCCTTCCTGCAGCATGTCACACCACTTTGAAATGGACAGAATCAGTATAAATAATTGTACTACTTACAGGATCTTTAATCCTATGAAAATCATGTTAATGCTCTATGCGTCTTGCCATTTTGATATCCACAGCTTTCATGCGTCTCCTTCTAAGCATAAGCACTTTGGAAAGAGACATGAGTGTTGGAAGACTGTATAGAAGAAAGAGAGTATAAGCTTTACATTTTGGTAACGGGTAATCTCTCTGGTTTAAGAGGCTTTGATAGCTACCTTTTAATTAAGGTTGTGCCAACAGTAGTTTTCATCCCTATTTCACAAGAAACCTAGTTCTGTTCCAAGCTGTATTTTAGTGTCATGCTATGGTTGCCCCAACTACTTTTTAGAGCTAGACTCTTTCTCTTCATGCTGAAACCATACAGAAATTAATGTTGAAATAGGAGGTACTGTGGATATGATTCACATTTGTCTCTCGTTGTGTCCGTTTCACCTTCATCTTTTGTGAATAATATTTTGCATTTCCAATCAGTGATTTAACTTAACCACTGCCTTCCACAGAAGCTCACAGTTAAACTCTAAATGTTTTTACTTCCCTTTAATTATAAAAATACATCAGGTTAGTTTGTAATTAAAGATAATGATAATGTTGCTTGATACCTTGTGGGAAAAAGTTTAAATATTTCATGACCAAGGAGTTCTAGAAAGGAGGACAGCAAAAATAGCCGAAGGTTCTGTTTCCCTCTCTCTCTTCTGGCATGGAGAACAAAGATAATCAGCCCCAGGAAATTTGGTATGTAAACAAAATACAAGCTGATAAAAGCTGAAGACTCACTGGATGCAAGAGAAGAGTGGTAGTGCTGAAAACCACACAGATGAGCTCACACAGATGTTAAGACTCACCTCCAAGAGGTCACCACACCATTCCCAGCTAACTGCTTGTGTTCTCCCAATGGAGACAGCAGGAACAGCGCATCAGGAGCTTCTGTCCAGACCTACCTCTTAGAAGCATAGAATTATAGAACACCCTGAGTTGGTAGGGGCCCTCAGGGATCACTGAGTCCAATTCCTGGCCCTGTGCAGGACAGCCCAAGAACTACACCATGTGCCTCAGAACATTGTGCAAGCACTTCTTGAACTCTGTCAGGCTTGTGCTGTGACCATTTCTCTTGGGAGCCTGTTTCAGTGCCCAAACACTCTCTGGGTGAAGAGGCTTTTCTTAATAGTCAATGTAAACCTCTCCTGACACAGTTTCTTTCACTTGATTTAAACTAGGCATAAATAGGGCTGATCAAAATGCTAGACTTGGCACAAAAGTGGCAGAGACTTTGTTTTAGATCCCCCTTGAAGAACCCTTCTTTCAAAGAAGGGAAACAGACAATTGGAGCTCCTAGTTTCACTACGCCATCATGGCAATGTGCACTAGAAGTGCTTTGTCAGCACTCTTCAGCAGAATGGGATGCTTTTAATCCTCATGATTAAAAACAATATCTATTATAGTTGAGTGTGTATATGTGAAATGATTTTGTGTTTTGTCCAGGCTCAATATTTCTTGAAAAGGTTGTTTTATATCTGATATTCAGGCATAATGAAATTTTTCTGCATCTGTGCTAATTGTGTCTTTATAAAAGACTGAGGGTCACTCCTTCTGGACTAACTATGACTATTTGAAAATTCAATATACCCTCCTACCATATAAATGAAAAAATTACCTTGGCTATTCCTGTTGTTTCAAACTATGGATGCTCAGCAGTATATTTATTTGATGTACCTCTAGAGATTTTAAATTCAGCCCATTCTTTTTACATATGAAGTATGCTGATATATGTGGGAGACAGCACAAGAATGAAAGAAAAGAAAGTCCTTAATTCAGCTGTAAAGAATGGACATAAATCAGTCTGTTCTGACTGTGTGGGTTAAATGTCACTTGCTGAAGCTGTGAGATAGACTGAAGACTGGATAACTTTCACTGAGTTTGGAAGACTCCATCATTTATTTTGTAAAAATTTCATAAAATATGCTTTGTGAGACATTGAGAATCTTTAAAAACCCTGTTACAGTGGTGTTTTATCTACAGCTATTTTAGAAGGCAATAAAGTTTACAGCTGAGATCACATTTAAACTAATATTTGTAATATTGTCTGGCTTGATTTTTAAACATTTTTGACAGATGTAGCTGGTCCTTTGTGAATGCTTTCAGGCAGGGGAAGTGAGGCTATTAGTCATAATTCCCTACATTCTGAAAGTTTCTTGAATACAAGGAATGAGAAAAGTGCAATTGCATGCTGACTGTAGAGGGATTGGAGAGAGCAAAGAAACTTAAATAACACTTTTTCTGAAAATACCAAAGCCTCTCCCTTGATGTGGGTTTGCCAAAGCAGAATCAGCTGGAAAGGTTTTGAGTATTGCTGTGAGGCCACACCATCGCTCTGCCGTCCTCAGTATAGGAAGACTTCACCTTAAGTAGTAACAAGTTACTACTACTGTAAGCAGTAGCAACCCCTTTTGTAAAAGTCCTTTTACAAAATAAAAGGGTCTTTAATAACATTAACTTTAATAACAGGGAGGTTATCCATATGTTGCCTTTGGGAGGTGTGATTGCAGTATATGTGGGTGTGCTGAGATGACTTTCCTTTAGCTAACACAGTTTTTGATGCCTGTGTTGGCCTTAGATGGTGCCATTAGTCAATGCTATCTTGCAGAGATCTGAAGCAAAAGCCCATCTCTTCCCTTTCTGGCAGCTGCAAAGAGCCTTATGTGCACCTCAGTGAGCTGCTGTAATGGACAGAAGTGCCCTGAAGTATCAGAAGGATACTGACTCTCAAGGGCTCACAAGCTCACAAGGGCTTTCCATACCTGTCCAGCTGAACCATTTCAGCTCGTAGAGAAGAGACTGCTGCAAGCAGAAATGCTGAGGGTGGGACTGGCCTTAACTGTCACAAGGTCTTCTGTGTAAAGTGCCAGTATTTCTATTTAATGTTTGTGGCATTTCCTCCAAATAATTGCAAACATATTGGTAACTGGTACTGGTAACTGGTACAAATACTTGGTAACTGTTAATCACATTTAATGGTGATGCTGCTACACTTAATGTAACAGAGGCAGCTATAGTATCTGTAAAGAGTTTGATCTATTTGAAGCTGGTAGCTCAGACTTTTCATCTTGTAATATTAGCAGTTGAAACAGAATCATCTTCCCTGTGTGTGCTGCTAGATTGTAGCATTACTACATAATTTGGCTTAGATTATTTCCTTCTGTTGAAGTTTGCATATAGAACAGGCATAAGCAACTACCACAGTTTAGTTGAGACACTGCAGCTTCTCTCCCTTCTCAGCTCCTAGTGCAACAAGATCCTTCTTTCATGGTAAACAGAAGACAAAAACAAAGTTATTTGAGTTAGCTGTCTGAAAGGATCTGAAGCATTTTACAGGTGCTTGTCAGTATGAAGAACACTGGGGATGTACAGGAGGATGTATGTTTTGATGACCTCTACTGTAGAAATACTGAAGAAACTCTAAAATAAGCAGCAGAAAGTCAGAGCAGAATAAAGCCTAGGTCCAGCACTGCAGAAAAAGATGTGGTAAAAAATCTTTTGGGTAAGGGCTAACTGGTGCAGAATTTGCAGATCCACTTCCCATTGCTCGAATTATGCTGTGCCAGGAAATTTAGACCTTGCCCAATTTTGCATCAAGGAAACACCCAGTTCTGCTTAATAAATTCTTTAGCCCTCCAAACTGGAAAACTGTGAAAACTAGCTAGTAGCTACAGAAATATATAAGAATTTTATGTTGAAGTATATTCCTTTTTTGATATCTGGTAATTATTTTCAATACAACAGAGAGAAAGGGAACAAAGGAGTCTCCTTACATGATAATGATTTTGGTATTTTTAGAAATAGCATAGAAGGACATATAAGAACTAATATAAAGGACAATTAACTAAATAAAAATAGTTCTTAAATATTTTCTGTCATTTTCCACCTTTTTACTTGAAAATTCCATTACTTGCAAAAATGAATACAAGTTTAGACAAGTCTGGACTTGATTGATTTTGTC
>VZUA01091882.1:0-14650 GCA_013401035.1 Horornis vulcanius
CCCTCCTGCCTCTCCCATGGGTGCTCCTGGACTTCTTAGATCTCCTGGGCTTCAGCAGGAGGTGTTTCACTGGTTGTCCTGGTTATGCAATCTTATCTTTGTGGTCCTGGACACAAAGGGCAGTGCAGGAAGGCTGAGCTGGTTCATGTGGAGTTATGGGTTCAAGGACCAAGCTGTTCCTACACTTTTTCTTCTGTGGCTTTGCTGCTCTTCTGACCCCTAGTAAACTTTCTGGAAAAGAACCTGAAGCTAATTAAGAGGGTCATTTTTGTGGCATTGGCCAAATGGGAAATGGAATTTCTTCCCATTTGCATAAACAGAAGTCTGGCAGCAGTTGGAGCCCACTGCTGGAAAATAGAGGGGAAGAGGTCTGAAATAGGTTTCAGAAGAGAGACATTTGTCCAAAATGAGGTTTTACACATCTGTGTGCCTAGATAAGAAATCTGTGCCTTCACATTTTCTGTTCTGGCCCTTAGCTGTGAGGTAAGACTGCAGGCATCTGACCCTGTGGGGAATTTTCAAAGCTGTGTAAGGACACTTAATATTTAATTTCTCAGTGCCCTGCCTCTCCTATTGCTGTGCAGCTAATAATGTGAACTCAAATTGATTAGATGCCATCATTGCCTCAGGAAAAGGGAAACTTAGGTTGCTTTTGTGCCATGATGTAACTATAGGCATTGTGGTTTATTTTGGCACTGGTTTGGACTTGAAAGAAACCTGGTTAATTTGAAATTAAAACAATTGGGTCCTTTATGCTGTTTGTAATGGGTTTTGCAGTAGTTGCTTGCTTTTAAAGGTGATTTCATTGTCCATTGGAGGTGGTTCATAACTGCATGTTTGACAGGATTAAATTTGATCACTGATGGATTTCTGGGTTCAGAATCCAAATTTAGTTGTGTGCTTAGTTCTGTTGTCCAGACTGAGGTGTAGAAAGGGTAGGTGTGACAGTGAATTTATTCAATATTGACAACACTGAACATTCCAGTATTGTGAGTCAGACTCCTCCGAAATTCTGTACTTGGTTTAAGTTAATGAGACTTAGAAAAATACTGAGTTATCAATTTTCCCCCCTCTGCAATAGTAAGACCGTCGTTTCCAATGAAGCCTGTAATTCTCCCATGAGCTTTTGTCTCCAGGTGCTCTTAAAATATTGCGAATTTTTGAGAAACTTGAAGTAAAATGTTATTAGTCCTTCTGTCTTTAAGCTAGAACAATGGACCTGTTAAAATATTTACAGTTAATGTTAGGGCAGCCTGTGGGAATTGGGTTTGAGAGTTTCATTCAGACTTTTTTATTTCATACATATATATTTATGTTCTTACTGAGTAAGCAGTAGCTGCTGCAGAGCTGGGAGATGGGTTAGGTCTGATGCCACTGGATTTTATTGTCTTAGTGTTGAGCTGTGGCTTTGGACAGTAAAGAATATTTAATTTTTTTTGTTTAGGACAGTGTACATCTGATGGTCTGGTAAGGGTTTCCCTGCTGGTTTCTCCAGGCAGTGTTTGTGCCATTGTGCCACTTTCTGCACTTTTGCTGCCCCTGGACTGAAAGCATTACCTGTGAGGGCAGGAGATGCTGATTTCATTTGAAGAGAGAACCTGGAAGCCTCAGATGGCCAGGATGCTTGCACAGATGGTGCAGTAAAGTGTTTTGTTTTGGTTTTTTTTTTAATGGCAAACTGTGGAAATCCTGACTTGCAAGGTTCATTTACACTGGGAACATTTTCCCACTCTCTTCACAGAAATTGGTGAAGGCTTCTCTCAGCTGTTTATGTTTTAGAGGATGACTTTATTTTCTAAGCACACACTGGATCTTTACTCAAGAATTAGCAAAAATTAGGACCTAATCAGATAATCAGTAGTCCTACCTGAACCCACAGTAACTTCAGTGTTTCTGTTTCTCCTTCTCTACAGGAGAATTGTCCTCACAGGAAGAGGACACTGCTGTTTTCAGTTTATCAATAGAGTGTGTTCAGATGCTGGTATTTTTTTTTACATGTGAGTTTTATTTCAGAGGACTTTGTTAATTTTTCAGTCTCTCTCTTTTCAAACTAGACAAACCCACGTAATCAATCTCAGATTCAGTGTTCTGCTTACCTGCTGTTGCCCAAACCCATAGACTCTGTTTGCCCTCAAGCTTTTTTGTCTCTTGGCAGCTGCTCTCCTTCCAATTACAAAATATCCTTGGAAATTCAATACCTCATTTTTCTATTATTTAAATTATGGCTCACATTGTAGCTCAATGAATTTAATTAAAACATTTCCTTACACACCTGGTGTCCATGTGGATAGGGAATAAGAACTTTTAATCTTAAGGCTGGGCATGTGTAACAGTTACAGCACAAGAGATCATTCCTTATTGTGTCCCTCAGGTAAGAGCAGTGTTCATGTTGCCTGGAGGGAGACATAATCTGTATGAGCTGGCTTTAAATCCTTGGGTAGCAGAGGGAATAACCTGTTTTAAATAATCATGTTGTAAGATGTGACCTGGATCTTTGTGGGGTACTGGAGGGGCCCTGCAGGTCTGGGGGTTCCCCAGTGGAGCTGAGGCTGTTTCTGCCTCAGCCCTGGGGCTCTCACCAGAGTTATTGGCTGCTGGAAGGGGGTTGTGTTAATTTTGTAGTAGGATTTCATCTTCAGAATATCCAGAGCTGGCTTGGAAGCTTTCTTTTTGAAGAAGTTACTATTTTTGTTAAATTCCCTTTCTGATGCACTGAGGAGGATACTCAGCTGATACCAATCCCTCTCTTTCTCCACCATCCTGCAAACCTGTTGATTAGACTTCTGATCTTTGGCCACCTTAAATATCTTTTTTTTTTTCTTTTTTAAAGGAAACAATTCCAAGAGAAAGCCACCACTTTTGTGTAGGACAAATGCAGGTAGCATGGACTTGATATGTATTTGGTTTGTCCCAGCAGCTGAATTGTCCCCTGTGGTCCCTCAGCCCATGGTACTCCACTGGAATCTGTGCCTTGGCTGCTTGGTGGCCTCCTCAGGAGAGGGAGGTGCTGAAATGTTTGTTCCCAGGGAAAGGGAATTTTCAAGGAGAAGTGGGGGCTGTCATTATTGTGTGGTGGGGGCAGAAGGAGCTGTCAATATTTAGTGCTGCTGGGAAGGGCAGTTTGAGGATGTGGGCTATAACCCATAAAGGGTGGCCTTCAGCAGAGCTTCTGCTTATGTGAGGGCTTGTTTTGCTTCTGGATTGTGAGAGCTGTCCTTATGGCCAAGCCAGTGGTGTGTCTGCTCTGTTACCATCTCTGAGTGGACAGCATCAGAGGCATCAAGGGAAAACTGTGCTGGAAGAGGCTGAAAAACTCCTTAGGACTGAGCAGTCACTGCTGTAAACCAATCTTCCTCTCCCATCCTTGGACACTACTTTGGTTATTGCTGCTTCCTTCAGGGATAGCAGCCACTGCTTTCAGGGCTGTGTGAACATTTGGAGTGGCTGCAGCCTCTACAGCAGAGTCTCTTTGCTCTCTTGTCAAGCCTGGAGTGATTAATTTTTTCCTTTACTCACTATTCCAATGTGTTTTCCTAGAAAAATTACCAAGTAAATGCAAACCATCTATTATGTATTTAAGATAACAGAAGTAAACACATGCAACAAATTAATTGGTAGTGGTATTTGGTATACAGTCAAGTCTATTAAAGGCAGGAAACTTGAAAATTGTGAAATATGTCATTTTCACCAATTTCCAAACCATGTATTTTAGTGGTTTTTGATGCTTTTGCAAAGCAGTTATCTCAATCCCTACCTTAATGGGATTTAATTTCACCACGATCATGCTGCTATATGGAGTTGACCTTAGAGTTTAGCATTCTAGTGAGATGATTAATTCCAAATGTAACCAGCTGTTTGCATTAAAAATCCCTTTAATTCACCAGGTTCTTCCCTTCCCTTGCTCATAGCTCCAAATGTGGATATGGGGGCTGCTTGCCTCTTCTACTCTAAAATCTGGCAGTTGGTTTGCATAACTTGGAGAGTAGCTCAGCAGCTTCTTTTTTGGGCAGGTGTTGCTAAATGAGAGAAAATATTTTCTTATTTCAAGTTGTCAGTAACTGTGGCAGCCCTGATATGATGTTGGCCACACTCTGGGATGCAGAGTGCTAAGAGGCATATTCAGGATGCAAACTGTGTCAAGTATGTTCTTGAACAAGGGAAGTGCTGTGCACTAAATGAGATTATAACACCATAGAGGCAGCACAGTCTGCACTCGACAGCTTGTGATAACACTGAGTTGAACCACTGCTGGGGCTGTACAAACCAAGGAGAAGTAATTTTTAATGATAAACTAATTATGTACACAACTACAGGACCTCTGAGTCAATTAGAACATTTTTCTTTGCTGAAATATCCTAACAAGGAAGCTACTTTAAGCTAAATGTAATCCGTANAAGCATCAATTTTTGTAGCTCTTCCATCCAAAATTATTTTAAAATGTGTCTCAACATAGTAACTGTGTTTTCAGCTACCAGGGTGCTGTCATCTCTGAATGAAATATGGTGCCAGTGTGACTTTGCCATGTTTTAATTTCTGCTTTGCCTTTCCATGATATCAGTGAGAACAAATGTGTTACCAGCTGCACTGGGCACAAACAGATTCTGGTTGCATCTGGCAAGAATTTGGGGGGAATCTACATTGAAGCACAACTTGGAAGAACTTGCTCTGTTTTAATAGCAACAAACTTCCAAAATATGGGTTTCCTGGGCCCTTTGGCTGTGAAAAATCATCACAAATGAGTGATTTTCAGTCAGCCTGCCTTTCCTTGGAGGGTATCCTAAGCAATGAAAGCATGTGCAGTGTGCTCTATTTATAACTCAGAAGACACAAGTAGGACCAGTGTCTTTGGACACTTTTATTGTGTTTGCAGAGCAGTTACTAAGGTGTCCTGTTTTGGAGGTGCAGGAGAAGCTGTGCCATCTCCTCCCAGCAGCCAGAGGCTGAAAGGATGTTCTGCTTGTCTCTGCAACTTTGGGAGATAAACACAGCTCAGGGTTCAGCATTTCTCTATTCAGGCTGTCAGAGGCTGACTGTGCTCCTGATGGGTCATTAGGATTAATTAGGCTGCACCTGCAGTGCAATTAGCTGTGCCATGCTGCTGATTCCTGCTGTGGATTAGCAGAGGGCTCCACACTTGGGTTGTTTCCTCTTGCCAGTGCTGCCTTCCCTGCCTGGGCTCTCAGGATGCCCTGGCAGGATTGCAGGCTTGGAGGAAACTGGGTGTGGAAAATCTCCTTCCTGCTCAGCTGGCTCATTTCTAGGGAAAGCAGATCCTAGGAAGAGTTTCCTTCCACTCCCCTTATATGGAAGGAATGGCTTGGGAAGCTTGGAATGGCTTCTTGATTCTCCAGGAATGCATGGCAACCAGCCAAAGGAAAACCCAAAGCCTTAAAGTTGCTTATTAGTATATGGAATGCCAAAATTGGCATTTTTTTCTTTTTGTCTGTTCAGGGCTGGTAAACTCCATAATTGTTTTTTCCAGTCTCATAGGAATGTGGCAATAGGGGCTGAACTTTGCCTAAAAAATTAATTTTAATTTTTTAAATGTCTGGCAAGCGGGAACACTAGTTCTGTGCAGTTTGAGATTCTCAGTGACAAGTACATGGACAAGGAAGGTTAGGAAAGATGCATCAATGAAACGTTTATGTAAATATAAATCACAGAGGGAGACCATGTATGGTTTGCATCACTGTGTCTTAAAATCAGTCCAGTATCTCATATTTCTGATTTCAGTCAGAATGAAAGGCTTTTTTAAACCCTCAATTAAATCACTCAGTAGAGGGATTACCTCATGCTACTTTCATGCCTAAATACCCAGACTGAGGCATGACCCAATAGATACCTTTGGACCAAAAAAAAAAAAGGCAATAACTTGTGCCCACTATTTTTGCCACAGTCAGAGACTTGTAATTTTGTTGGAGAATTGGAAAGCACAAAACTGCTCACAGTAGTCCAGACAAGAACGTAGGCATCTGAATTAACATTGGCAAATGTCTTGTTGAGTGTCAGGGCAAGCCCCTGAGTGAACTCCTTTGATTTCATGGAGCCTTGCCTGGGCTTTGCACAAATGCAAGCCTTTTAAATGGCAATTCTTTTCATCAGTGGCTTTAACTGTACAAAAGAGCTGCTTTATTGAGCTTAGGCACCAAACATTTAATTTGGAAACCAAATGATATTGGTTTGTTTTGTGGATCTGCAGCAATAAAGATTTTGCAGCACATCTTTTTGTCGGTATGAGGGGGTTTTTTTAGGTTCTATATCTATTGCCTTTGAATAACTATTCCTGCTGTTCCTGATAATTTCTTTCCATAGTCTTTGCAATGACTAGCTTTAACGAAAAGTAATTCAAACAACTTGAAGAAAAACAGTACACAGAGCAATCAAAGTCTGGACTGATCCCTGTGTTCTGGATTTCAGCATGATTATAAAGAATTTAATCTGCATTTGATATTCATTTTGGGTATCATTCTAGCTTGGGAACTGTAAGCCATTACTTTATAGCAACTTGTAAAGCAAATTTTGGAGAGCAGAGCTCTACTGAGATTTCTAGTCTCAAGTTCTTTGCCACTCTTAGAGTTCAAACCTAGTTTATCAGAGAATATGCTCACAGTTGTTTTGTTTATTTCCATAAACTTTGTGGCTACCTGAGGGATGGGTTCGATGGATGGACTGCTTGGTGAGTGAGGAATTGCCTGGATGGTCACACTCAGAGCTGTGGTTGATGGTTTGATGAACAACTGGAGAGCAGAGATGAGTGATGTTCACAGGGCTCAGGGTGTGCAGCCAAAGGGGGCCTGCAAGAAAGCTGGAGAGGGACTTTGTACAAGGCCATGCAGCCCTAGGACAAGGGGAAATGGCTTCAAACTGAAAGAGGGAAGGTTTGGGTGAGATATCAGGATGAAATTTGTCAGTTGAGACCAGGAAACACATTGCTCAGAGAAGCTGTGGATGCCCCACCTCTGGAAGTGTCCAAGGCCAGGCTGGATGGGGCATTGAGCAACCTGGGACAGTGGGAGGTGCCCCTGCCCATGGCAGAGGGTTGGAATGAAAGGATTTTTAAGGTTCTCTTTAACCTAAACCAATCTATGATTTTATGTGTATGGGTATTTTTTAGTTAGCATTGCCTGGTAACTCTGAGCATTGTAAACCTGTTAAGACATTTTAAAGGTTGCTGATCCTGTGGAATTTGCTTGATGTTCTGTGACTGCTGTATCCTTAGGAGAGCAAACACAGCTGAAGGTATCTGGTATTTGAGCAAGTATAGAGCACAAGTTCCCCACTGATGCTGAAACTGCTGCATTGCACAAGCTGCCAGTCCCAAAGGGAGAATTTGACCTGTGCTCTGTGTGTGTTGAACCACAGCAACAGAGCAAGCTGGGGACACCCCAGGAACTGTGCTCTACATCATCCTGGTCTCTTTAGTCCTTTGCCTTTGGGGGCTCCCTAATGGCCCAGTGTCTTTTTTACACTGTGGCACCCCAAATTGCACAGAATGTTCAGGGTGAGGCTGCCCCAGCCCAGAGCAGGACAATCCCTCCCTTGCACAATGCCTGATGCCCCTGGGCAGGGATGTCCCTGCTGGCTGCCAAGCACTGCTCACTCGTGTCCAGCCTGGCATTAAAGAGCACCAGACCTACACTGGAGCCCTGGAAATCCCCTCTGGTGCCTGGATGGAGATTCCCAGGGAGGCTGGCATGGCTGAACTCTCACAGCCTTTCTCATGATTTGCTCCAAGGAATATTTTCATGTTTTTGGAAGGGAGTTTTGTCTCTAAAAATTTTGTTTTCTGAGTATTTGCCATTATAATGAGATTTTTAAAACTTTAAAGATATTAAGTTCATTGCTAGCCAAGCATCCCTACCCAGGGTGACAAGTAAAACTGGTTCAGCTGACCCAAGCTTAATGAATACTTGCAAGTATTTCCTGAAGTCAGTATTGAAAGTTGTCCTGGTGTTCTGAGGTGTGGACCCCAAGTTCAGTCCTCCCCACCTTTCAGATTCAGGTCTCACAGGTGCATGCAACTTTTTCTAAGTTAGTGGTAGCTGTATTTATATTCTGTTGGCTCTTTCCCTGAGTTGGTTATTGGAGATGGATGTGATCCCCTTGAAGGACCAGGGCTGCATAAAATGCTCCTCTATATCTTATGTAACCCATTCAGGGTTTCAATTGCCTTAATGCTATTAAATACTTTTGAATTTTTTTTTTAAACTTGGCACCACAGAAATGAATGTGATTTATTTGTGGACTGAGGAAAGCAAGAAATCTGCTATCAGAAGCCTGGCTCTTTCAGTAGTGGTGAGAAATGGCAAGAAATAAACATTGCCACTTTCTCATTAATGCAATTACCATAGCCCATCAAACATGTGCTGATAAATTTGAGAGGCTTATACTCTTCATTAGGCACATACATTCATTAGTGCAACCATCATGAAATAACGAGGGGAGTGTCCAGCTTGGGGAAAAATTCAGAGAACAAGAGCTCACATTATTCAGAGCTATGATGATAAATGTCTCCTGTGGCATAATTTTAACTCTTACCATCTGTTATTCCCTGTTGCCATAGCAACTAAAAAATAAATATTAAAAATAGTCTGAAACCAGGAAAAGCACAGCAGGGAATGTCTGTCCTGAAAGAAAACAAACCCTCAATGTGACCAGGAAATAGCAGGAAAAAGAACTGATGAGAACTTGAGGAGATTTAGCTGGGAACATTTTCAATATGCAGAGGTGGGTGGGAGAGGGATCCCCAACCAGTGTTTATAAGCAGTTGTGGCTGGGCTACCAAAGCACTGTCAGATGCTCAGTGCTGCACTTGCCATCTGTTTTCAGCTTTGAGCTTGAGAAGTAATTTTACTTTAACTGTCAGAAGATTTGTGTATATATGCATAAATATGATTTTACACTTTTGAGAGATGTTTTATTTTATTTTTTTTTTTTGGAGCTGAGCTAGAGGGCTGCGAGGAGCTGTTCTGGTGCAGTCTTTGTAAGCTGTGAGCATTACACTGGTGTTGATCAAATGATGCCATTCAAATATTATTAGAACTGAGTGTTTAGGCCAAAGGCAAGGCTTAAAAGGAGAGCTGCACTTTCATGCCAGGCCAGCACAGGAGCTGTTTCCAGAGGCTTCTTTCTGGAAAATACAAGAGCAGGAAAAGCTGACATGGGAAAGAAAGGCTGAAAGACTACGTTTAGTGTCAGGGGCATGAAGAGTTCTTTAAATACTTGCAAGTGTTGTGAAATAACAGAGCAGTTCAAGAACCTAGGAACTTTACTCTTTTTGGGAGGAGTTAAATTATTTGAGGATGCCCTATCTAAAGAGATCCTTGGCTGAAAAATGCTTTTCATGGGAGGAGCAGCCCTGCTTGGGGGAATTGCTAACTGTTCTGGGTGGGTCCTTGCTTTAGTCTAATTATAATGAAGATTTGTTTAGCTTCCTTGGTGAGTGTTCCTGTATGTTTTCTAGCATTCCCTTTCATTTGTTTGGCAGTCTTTTCAAGAGTGATTTATGATAAGAGATGAGAAAACAAAGTGAGATTTGATGTTAGGCAGTAGCCAGGGAACTTAGATGTAATCGCTGCTGCATAACATCCTGTGCAGCTCTGTGAGCAGTGTGTGCACCACGGTGCACTCAATGCATAAAATCTCCTTTGAGCCCACAAGACAGGCTGGATCTACAAACCAGCCTGGGCATCCAGGTGCCACCGGTGCAAGTTAAGGGTCTGTGGGCTGGGCTCAAGTGCATGAGACCTGAGGAACACAAATCAGAAATTTTGTTTGGTCCTGTTGTGGCTGATGACCGGGTAGGCAGCTTTTTATCTGCAGCCTTGTGCTTTGCTCTGTGACAATAACAGATGCAAATTCTAAAAGGCAGCCTAATGTAGATGCTTTGATTTGCAGGGAAGCTCTGACCCACCAGAACTGTAACTCTCAGTGATAAAAGCCACTTGAGTCCCAGTTACAGCCACTGCATGTCTGAGTTTTCCTAGACAAGTCTTTTCTTCCCCTCTCTATTCTCTGCCATCTCAGAAGCCTCGGTGTAATGGGAGAGTTTTCTATATTTGGCCAGATCAGGGCTGCCCTCAGCCTGCTCTGTGTCTGGGAGCTGTGGACACTTCCATGGCACAGCACCAGGCTGCTCAGCTTCTGTGCACTGAGTCAGAGGCTCTGGGAGCTGTTGGCTATGTTCAAACAGCTGCTGTGAGAGTTTAATAAGCCTGATGCACCTCAAAAGCCTGAGGTTCACCCTCAAACCAACTGAAGGTAGGGCTAAGGTTCCTCACAAGGCTTCATATTCTCCCTGATAAGTTACCAATGACAGAAATGAGGCATCTGGTGTGGTGGTGTGATCTGGTAAAGTCTTCCCTGATCTTGCTGGGCTGTGGGAGTGACCTGCACCACTTTGTTCTCACTGACACAGCTTTTCCCTGGCTTGCTGTCCTAGTCTGAGGTGAGGTGTGGAGAGCCCCAGAAGCTTTCTCTGGGACCTGTTTTAAGTGGTGATAAGGGAGCCAATGCCATGACCTGTTAGGATGTGACATGAGATATTTCCAGTCTTTGCTGGCATTCCTCTTTGTCCATGGTGGACTCTCATGCCCATGACAAACTGAAAATTCCCCAAATCCCATCTGACTCTCCTTCAGCTGATCCAATAGTTAATCCAAAGCTCCACTCACTTCATCTGTGCTTTAAGTATTAACTCTGCAAAAAGGTTTCTGTGGAGCCTTTAGACAAATGTTCTGCATTCTTCTGAACTTTACCCTTCCTTTTTTTCCTTGTACTCCTTTCCTGTCTGCTTATTTTGGTGGGGAATCCATGCTCCTACTGAAGTGCTTTCTGGCATGCTGCAGGAAGCCAAGGCTTTCCCAGGAGTTCTGGGAACAAGCCAATTACTTGGAAGTCCTGCCGGAAACACAGCTTGGAAAATGCCTAGAAAATAATAAAACTTTCCTGCCTTCTGCTCAAAATAGGCTATTATTCAACAGCATATCTAGTTAGACATGGTGGGGATGTGTGTGTTTGTGTGCTCTGACTGTGCTCAGTGTGTGCCTTGCTTAGCACAGCCCGTGTGCTTGGTGATCTCTTCTTACCACTGTAGATAAAATGTTTCCTGCTTTGAGGAATTTACAGCCTAGATGGACACTCCAGGAAGACTGAAAATCCAACAGCAGCTCAAGATGGAGTAGTTCATGCTAGGGAGTTTATCTCTATTTCATGATGGTGATGACATAATTTTTACTTGGAGGAGTAGGATTTATGCTGCTGCACTTTCAGCTTTTATGCCAATCTCCTTATGTGTTGCATTAGACAGTCCCTGCTGCAAAGGTTTGAAATCTCAGCTAGATTAAGATATCTGATCTCTGCTTCCCAAAAATTCCACTGTGTTGTCAAGTGAAAGCAGCAAGCTGATGGAAGACATAAAGTGTGCAAAAGGCCTGCCATATTTCACTGGGATTTACTCTGACATCTCTATGTAGCTAGTTGATTTTTTTTTTCTTTTGACCCGAATAGCAGTGTGAGTTCAGCAGTCAGCAGCACACATTCTTTAATGCATCTAGAGAATTCAAATTATTGTTTTATGGGTGAGGTGATAGCCATTGAATTAGGATTTCCATCTGTGCAATCCTCTGCTTTAGTATGGTGGCAAGCATGTAGCATGAAATAAGCTGTGGGAGGAGAGCTAGGGTTGAACTTCCCTGTTTATGGTTTTGCTGTAGAATTTTACTATTTAAAAACCTCTGCAGATGTTTACAAAACTTCCATATAGCTGCTTCCTGAAGTAATGCCTTGTCTTTAATCAAAACTGAATGCTCAGATGGCCCAGAAATTCCCTAACTCCCTATTTGCACAGAAACCTTACTCCAGTGAGGTTAGCTCTGAACTTGTGCTGTCCCCTCAATGAAAAGCCCTGGCTTTGTCTTCTTGGAGTTCAGTCTTCTCCAGCATGATTGTTTGTTTGCAAGCAAACCTGAGCCTTGTTTTCCGTGAACTGAAGTTTAGTTTGGATCCAGTTAAAACCTCTGTTTTGCATTCATAGGGGTATGTGGGTTTGTATTTGATAGAGAAACTTGTTCAAAGTTTGGGGCTGGATTTTTTTGACTGAATGCCATTTTGCAGTTAGCAGCCGTGGTTTGCTGTCTGTCTTTTGAGCTGGAGATGTATCATCAAATTCTAAATAGCTTCCAAGCTGCAGAAGGCATTTCCTTCCTTATTCCATCCCCTTAGCTCTCTTTGTGCAGGCAGCAGTAGTTTCCACGCTCGCTGTTCAAGATCCCATGGATCTGGAGAGCTCATAGTGACTATCATTTTATTCTGCTGAGTACTTTAAAAGTTGTAATGAGACTGTGTGGTAACGTTAATAGAGCCTCCTGGTTATTCTCACAGCCCTTGTAAAAAATTACTTGGTGTCATGACTTCATATCCAGATGACTGTANGCTTGTTCTCCGAGATATATATTTTTTAATTTATTGGTGCCATGAAAATGCAATCATTTTATCAGGGAGATAACTTGGAACTTTCCAAATGCTGATGAATAGCATGCCAAATCTTCAGTGTTCAATAATAAAGTTCAAGGCATAACACATTGAACACATGGGAAAAGTTCCCTTTTGCAGATGATTGATGTGCCAACCTTTCATTCTGCTTCCAGCATGCCTGTGCTTTGAGATGCAGATTATTTTTTTAAGCAAAAGGTTACAGTTCTTTCAGATTTTTTTTTTTATTTATGCTATTTAGAAGCTTAATGTTTTAACCATTAAGTTAAATGAAAATTAAGTTGCATGTTGTCCCTTGCAGGATAATCTTTAGGGCTTTGTGGAGTAGATGATTGTGCTCAGAAGATGTCATCCACCCAGCTCGTTACCTTGTGGTCTGTAATAATTAGATTTGTGTATAAGTAGCTTTCCTGTGGCATTGTATTTTTTATTAATCAAGTGAGAGGTGGAAATGAAATGCTGGCATGGTTTTCATCAAGAATGGCCTTTATTCTTAGAGATATTTACTGCTTACAGAACTTTATGCCATTATACAGTTTTGTCAGCCCATTTCAGGTAACTTGTTGTGGCTAAAAAAAATTAACAGAAAGGCATTCACATTTATTTGTGACCTACAGTGCTGAACTGTGCATCCATAAAAAATGGTCCCTTCCTTGTTTATAATCTCCTGCAAGGCCTCTCTAGCTTTTCCTTTGCCATCACCTTAATTTTTTTTTTTCCCTCCCTGAGAAACTAAAATGGAGAAAGCTGCCTTGAGTGTGACTTACTGTGCTGAAATGTCCATGCTGCAAAAGTCAACCTTTCCCTGCAGCTGGCTGAAGAGTCCCACACTGAGGATAACATTGTCCTTAGAGAGCAACAGCAACTGGGACATTCTTGTGTGCCAGCAGGGGAAGAGCTGGTTCTGGTGCCTGATGTCTAGGAGGTTTGGATGTAACAGACAGATTTTTCTTGAGTTTGGCAATGATTTGTTGGGTAGTGCTGGGAAAACACTTTTCCTTTTACCATGGCACATATGAACTCCTTTGACAAATGAGAAGAGTGATTGTTCCAAATGCTGGGGCAGTGCTGGTGAGGTGTGTGGCACAAAAGCCAGGTACCACATGTGTCTTAGAATGCTGAATGCAGGGCTTTGTGTTAACTGGTGGAGCAGTTTGGGTGGGTAAACTTCCAGGAAATGTGGGTGTTTTAAATAGATTTACTGGACCTGGCATTCTCTGATTTCAAAGTCTATTGGTGGAATCAAAACAAGTATAATGCACAAAATTATGCATGTTATTCTGAGATTAGCTCAGTTGATTAGAGCATGGTGATAATGAATTCCAAGGTCAAGGGTTTGATCCCCCATTCACTTGAGGGTTGATAATCCTTGTGGGTGCCTTCCAACCTGGAACACTCTGTAATTCCTCATTAGCTAAAGCACAGGAAATACATGGATGATATGAAATGATAAGCAAGTGTAACACATGCTTTCAATAATGTGCTGCCCTAGTTCAGCTCAGTCCTAAGAGGCTACTGAAGTTGATGGGAATTTTTTGCAAATCTGGGGTTCTTCCCAGGGTGGTCCTGTGGCATTAGAGGCCTCATGGCGTGTTTTTATTATCTTTAGGAGTAATGTCCTTGTGCTCATTCCTCATGAGACACTTGGCTGCCAGGCAGAGGTCTGTGCCTGTGCAGTGGGGGATCCTTCCAGAACCGTGCATCAGTGGTAGGTGCCTGGTGGGAATGTGATTGCCAGCCTCAGGAGCAGACATGAAGGGACAGATCTACCAGGGGTGGCATTTTGTCACACATGCCACTGAGTCACCCAGAGCAGGCACAGGAATCTTTTTCCTGGATGCTCAGTGATCAGAGAGCAACAGCCCATCCCTCCCAAAATCGAGAGACACCAGCCACTGATAACTCTGACTTGGTTTTGCTGTGAACATGAGAAACTGGTGGGGGTTTTTGGATGGGAATTCCTGTCCCTTAAGGATGCCTTTTACCTGTTGGTGTCTCTCCATGGCTGGGTTTCCATGATGGCCCAGAGGAAGCTGGCAGAGTGTTGGCACTGCCTGCATGAGCCGCTTCAGGGGGAGGTGGAACATGCTCTGGCCATAACAGAACTGTGAGTCTTTGCACCTTGACTACCTAGAGAAGCCAGGATACTTGTTTGGTT
>VZUA01091946.1:3226-13886 GCA_013401035.1 Horornis vulcanius
GAAAACCTTACAAACTCAAAAATATGAGACCCACAATTTTGCGCTCTTTACCATTTTGAGGACCCTCTTAAATGCAATTTTGTTTCTATTTTTTTAATAACCGTATGGCACATAACATTTGCAAGCACTACTGAGTTAAAGCTTGGCACCAGCATCTTCCCTCCACACCCTGCTATCATAACCAGATTGAGTAATTGCCAGCACAGTGATACCCAAAGCTTAGTGGGGTGCTCTGTAACTACATCCTTGGAAATACATACAGATATTACCTGAGGGCATTTCTGTGTATTTTTGTTCACTTCAAAGTGAACAAAAGGACTGTGATTGTCCTTAGAGTGGTATCCCTATCAAAATCTCCAATGTTACACTACCAAATCAGTAAGTTTTCACTATATTTAGAAAAAATATATAGCAAAAAAGCACACCAAAAGGCTATGATATCTCTACCTGCAATACATGATGTCTCAGATCTCTTTTTCAATGATCTGTTGGTTGTTTAAACAAGTAATTCAGGAACAGAAATTTAAATTCTAGAGACACTTAGGCCATATACTCAATTAAGGGATGAAATTAAAGAAGTGAAAGGAATATAAATTCTAGAGACACTTAGGCCACATATCAATTAAGGGATGAGATTAAAGGAAGTGAAAGGACTGTTTGGCTGATCTGATTTCCAGCAATACCAGAAGCAGCTGCACTGTTGCAACTGCAGAGACAGAACTGGAAGGGGAAAAAGCAGCTGTGGAAGGGCACAATCTGCTCTGGCTCACTCCATGAGCCAGAACATTATCTCCAGCAGGGTTCCAGGCCTGCACTGTCTATTCCTTAGACAGAACAGTGCCTTCACCAACAAACAAAACCTTCCAGTCTAGAAAGCATTCTCTGGGAGCTGGGTACACCAGACCACAGTTTCACCAACTCTATAAACCAGCAAAGGCAAACACAATCATCAAAATGAAGAGGTGCAAGCTCTGCCCTTATCATTTGCCCCTCCTGATCTCCTTCCAAATCAAGTAAATGGCTGGATTTTGGGAGAGCTGTTCCATGGTGCTGTCCAAAAGTACAAATGTTTGTATCAATACAAAGAAGGAAGTTTAAGACAGGCATGACAGATTTTCCAGGAAAACAGCTACAACTTCCCTGCAAAATATCTGGTCTTAATGATTACTTTTTTGATGGATTAAAAAAAAAAATCTTTTCTGAATTGATAACGCAGAAAAAGTGAAAATAGTTTTGCATTGCTGACCTTCTGCAGCAAGTGAAAGTTTAACTCAGAATTAGCCTCCAGGAGCAGAAGGAGGGATGAACAAATGCAGCAATTCCTGGGATGTTTGCTTCACAGCCTAGAAAGGCCCAGAGTCTTCCAAGTTGAATTTTTGGAAACAAGACCTCAAAACAGACCATTGTGACAAAGGAGACAAGAAGAAAATACGTAAGTGCAGCACACACTTCAGGACTGACATGAGACCCTGGCTGCACACAGTCATTATGTGAGAGCTCCACACTCAGCTGTCCCCCTATGTTTATATATATGGTTCATTTTGCTCCCTCTATAAACTATCTGGAATAGAATCTACAACTACTCTTTCTTTGGAGTTCCCCAAAAAGCTTTTCTTTCCCTCATTGGGGCACAGAGAGTATTACTCTAGAAATGGAATTGAGAAACTTGTTTTTCCTTCCTTATTGATAAAAGCCACTGAGAAAATGTTGTAAAACATTACCAGTGCTGCCTGGCTGACCTGGGCCGAGTTATAGCTACCAGGGCATAACTGATTGCTTCAAGCTTGATCCAATTGATACTGTGTTGGAGGTCTGTTCTTCCATTAACCTTGGATGAAATTGTTCCCTGAATTAGCTTCTTCGCTTTTGAAAGCTGGCATCAATTTTCCTCACCAACCCTGTGCTTCTAAGACACCGGGGCCCCCTACATACCCAGTGGTACGAGTGGGAATGTGGCCGGAAGGCGAGGCCGGCAATTCCCAGCTTTTGGAGAAGAACCCAACAACCTGCTGGAACAGGACACCCTTTGCTCTTGGGTGACAAGACCTCAGGTAATCCAAGAAATAAGACTGTCCCACAGCACCAGTTTCTGAATTCTCTTCTCCAACAGAAAAAAGGGCACAGGGAAAAGAGGCAGCTTTGTCAAATGCAAGTTACTTCTACATGTGAACTGTTTTGTATAGTGGTTACTGAACAAAAGTCTTTTCCAAGAAGGAGGGTTCTGGATAATTACAATATAGTTATGCATTGTCCTTGTCTACCTAGGAAAGAAAATAATTTGGAAAAGCCTGCTTAGAGAACTGGTATTTTATGAAATGATGGCATGAAAACCTGATCTGTCTCTATGAAGATGCTCAGAGATGCTCAGAAGATGTGCAAAATAGCGTCCCTTCAGATAATTCAGTAGCAGACAAATATGTATTTTTAGAAACTGCTCTTACTTGGAAACAGCTTTCTGTTCTGAACTTTGATTTCTCAAAAGCCCTAGAATGGATTATATTTAGATTTTGAAATGCGTTTGGATCCTTTCTACAAGGCAAGGCACACTCTGGATTCTAATATGCCTAATGAGTAAATAAACCTGGATATCTCTGGGCTGTTTTCCTCATGAAGGATCATTCCAACACTTCCTGCTACTCATCCGTCTTGGGGACCAGTCAGCTGCTGGTCTGGCCAGCTTAAAGAATTAAGGACATGTATCACCCTTGATATTTAATGTCAGTGAACAGACAGTTGAGTAATGATTTGGATCCAGTAACATAGATCACCAAGAACAGCAAAACTGAAACAAGAATCTACATCTCCTTTTAAATTATTGTTAAAAAATTCTAAGACGGTACTATCAAACTTGGGCAAATTACTGAATCATCTTTGTCCTCCAGTACAACTAATAATAACCAATAATTTTCTACTAAATTAGCACACATATTAGTTACTATGAAAGACACCTCCCATTTATTGTACCTGAAATATCTGAAAAGGGCCACTGTTGCATACAGGTAAAACCTTACAAAGGGAAGGCCTTGTCAAATCATGGCTCAAGCTGCTACTTTGGCTAAGCAGAAAAGGACTATGGGAAAGTGACTCAGCTGAATAAAAGGTAGAAAAACAAGTTATATAACACATTCCCATTGTGGAGAACAGTGGTTAGTTGAATTATGTTTGTGATGATTTAAAGGTATGTAACTGATAAAGGCATAACTGCTTAAAAAGGCCTGGTTTTCACAATAAAGCAGATCTCCTTTGCACCTGCCTTGGGACTCCACATCACTACGGACCCTCACCTCACAGACTACTGCAAAAGAACATTTTCTCAAGTAACATTCCAAATTCAAGGTATTAACAGGAAATAGGAAGTCTCAATAGGAATTGCATGATCCAACCACAAGAAAGCAGCAAGAGATCCAGAGCTCAGTGTTATACATAAACATCTGGCAGCATAAAAGGGATTTATGAGGACGAATTAGGAATCCATATAATTCTTGTATCAATTTAATGTGCTGATTCCAAAGTTTTTTGTATTTGAGGCAGAAACAATTCAGAAATAGTAGAGCTTGTTAAAAAGAAATATAAACATTTTCTCTGCTCCCTGGCCCTTTCATATTCCCCCCCCAGAACGCATACATGTGAAACATTTGCATTATGTTCAATTGTCCTGCACCTCAGTTCTCTTACCAGGAAAAACAAGGACAAAGAGTTTTCCTTCCTGAAGGAGGACTGGCTAGTAGCAGTTGGAATCTTTATCATCATTCCTTAAAGCCACTGCATTCTTTTTCCACTTACTAACCCTTCACTTATCAGATGCAGTATTAAATCAGCCTCTCTCGCTTCTCAAGAAAACACTAATTCAAAATTTCAGTGAGGTAGGACATTCCATCTGCATAGAGATACGTGTACAAAATTAGCAATTTTACTCATTAGTGATGTCTGGATTGCTAACACATTCTTCCAGGTAGAATTTCATAGGTGGTACTCGGCAGCCACCCATCCAGCAGGCAATGCATTCACTGCCTCACTGGAACACTCTGCAAAGTCAAAGTGAACCAGCTTGGGAGTGTATCTACTGTTGCTGTAGGGAGGATGCTGACTGCACACTTGTCCCCCTGCATCCAGTTTCCCACTGGAAAGAAACAAAATGGCAAGCAGACTGACTTGTAACAATAGTTTGCTTCAATTAAACTAATGAACATGGTGGCACAGCCACCTCAGCACTCGGAAGAAACTGAGGTTTCTACCAATGTTTCTTACAAAGCCTAGAGTGCTGAAAGAGACTCCAGGGCTGCCTGAGAAGCAGCTGCAGCCAGGGAGGGTGCCCAGCAGGCAGCACAAACAGCAGGCTCAGGACACCACAGTGATGAACAGCGAGGTTTAGCTGCTCAGTCCCCTCTGGCAGCACTCATTCTCACTGCCATTGCCTGAGCACTGTCTCCGTCCCAGCCTTCCTGGATACACAACAGGCAGATTCATCTCAATAAATCTCAAAGACTGGCTGCTGCAAGCTGACCTTGAAGTCTGCATCTGGATATTCCCAGTAACCTCTGACCAAGATAATCTCCATTACATGAATTTTTGGAGCTTCCCTATGAAACAAAAAAAGCCATACTCTCATTTTCAAAAACAGTGTTTTAGAAATAAAAAAGAGAGGAATTAGCTACACATTATTTAGTTATTCAAAAAACAATTCTGTTTTTAGTTCCAATACAACAAAATTCAAGTTTGAGATAACACTAAGGTGGAAAACTATTTTCTTCCATTTTAGAAGCCAATTAATTTCTGAAGTCTTACAAAATAATGTATAATTTACCTCTGTGTGATCAAAAATTAATTTTAGGCTTACACATTGTGTTTCCTGCTTAGCAGCTGTACTTGTTGCTCTTGTGCTGCACTGCCTCTTGCACTGACTTGAAAAGGATGCAGTCACTGCCCCAAGCAACTTCTAAACCAAACAGTTTCCTATCTGTGGGAGCATCTTGGTTCCTGAGCTGTTCACTGCAAACTGTTTTGCAGACATCCAGATGATAAGTTTTTAATGAATTACACAAGATCCATCTTGAAAAGACTTAAATGTTTAATTCGCTTCAATTCATCTACTGAATAAATCACAAGTGGCTTTTTCATAATATAAAATGTTGAAGGGAAATATATAAAAATATTGGAACATAGACAATTTCAAAGCAATATTCTGGAGTCGAGCAGCTGACCGGCAGCAGTACATTTTGTTTGCATCTGAACTTCTAAGAAGAGAAGAGCAGCTGACTCTGGAGGAGCTCACTACAAAATATTCATGCTCTGTTTTCAGTATATGTGAAATTTTAAAAGCATTTAATAATTTAATTGCAAATTGAAATACATCTTGTATATAGTATTTTAAGTTAAAGATAACTAAAAATATTTGCTCATATTGCAGAGCAGTATCAGAAAATACTTCTTCATTACAGAGTAGGCATAGAAATGCCAACCCACTAAGAAGTAAGAACATGTTACTGGTCAAGAGAGAAGTCCCAAGTAAAAAGTTTCTTCCCCTACACTGCAATTGCTTAGGTATCTGTGTCTCATCAGAGGAACATGGCAATGAAAACCATTCAATCTCACAGTTGGTGTCAATGTTTTATTTAGAAAAGGAACAAAAGCACTTAGGCTTGAAATAAAAATTTAACTTCTTACTAAAAATTATACTCACATCAAGCAGTGCCCTCTGAACAGTGTTCTCCAGCACATACTACAGCTCTGAGTCTAATCTTTGGTTTAGAGCAATAGCAGCAGATAAAGAAAAGTACTTGAATTAGAAGATCTGTATAGCAAGACACATACTGAGTTTTACTTCCACTCAAGCCTTCTAATACTTTCACTTCCTTTTTGCTTCCCCATGGGAAAAGAGCTTGCTCTCCTTGCTCCTTATACATTTTTAAAATTTCACAGAAGGATATTTAGGAAGTTTCTCCTCCTGCATTAGCAGTTCCAGTTAGTTCCCTGGGTAGTAGCAGGAGCTCTCTCTCACAGGTGCTCTGGCAGAGCCCCAGAGAGCAGCTCCTGCAGGAAGACTGAAGCTGCAGCTCTGGCATTCTCCAGGCAGTGGAACCACATTTCCTACTGGAATACACAAACCTGGCATTCCACTGCTCCTCACTCAGACTGGAATTTCAAAGCACCTTACTAAGCCTTTTTCTAAAGGAGTTTTTCACCTTGATATGCAGATGACCTACTCTGTATTTTCACTGTAGAGTCACAGGACTCCTACAGGCTCTGATTCTGTAAGATCAGCAATATAAACTGGAAAAGCTGCAGAACACAAACAGGCTGAGAAGGACAACAAAGGGTTCACAGAACAATGAGTTTTCCCACAAGAGCAGCCAGGGACATTGCACAGTGCCTGGGAAAGAAACCTGCCTAAGGTACCAGCGGGAGCGTAACCTCCCAGGCAGCCACCACAGCACCTCTGCTACACGCCAAAATCCAGACTGGATGCCAGGCCAGAACACAACCCCCCCCATTTTAGTCAGGTTAAAAAAAAAATCAGTAAAGAAGAAAGGGGGACACACACACAGAGGAGACAGGCCTGTGAGTCAGTGTTTATTTTGCTTGACATTTAAATGATCAGGCAATGACTTATCTACAAATGATTATAAAAACGTGGATCTATTTCCTCCTTCCAGACATCAACATTACAAGTCAGTGCCACTGAGCTAGTCCACAATGACCACTGATGTCAAAAAATATCCATCTTCAGCTGGTTTTCCATAGAGCTCTCATCAACTCTATATAGCTGCTGATATAAACTGAAGACTGTGCAGTTATATAAGATAACGTAACCAAAATATCACCCCAAAAGATGTATTAGAAAATATTTTTGTCACATTCTAAAAATATCCTGCAACAATAAAACCATTAGGATTTTTTTTTTTTTTTTAATATCAATCTTCAGTGTTTATTTTAAAATTCACATCTGCAATGTTTGGGTTAGTTTTGTAAGGTATATTTTAAAAATTGTGTTAGTATCTGGAAGTGATTTTTCCTAACACACAACACTTACATAAGATAAACATAAAGTACTTACACCACTCCCAGCATATCGAACAATAAATAATAGATTCTCCTGACAAGACTTTGATGACCTGGCAAAGCCCGAGTGCTTTCAGCCAAAATCATATGAAACCATAAATCACTCTTTATTTTATAGAATATTTCAAAATGGATTCCTGCTTTCTACCTTGAAAGTCATTTCATGTGTTATTTATAACCACTGAAAACCAGAATGGAAAGAAAATTGCATAGAACTAGAATACTTACTGTGACTGCTTTTATAAAGAATAACTCCTTTTTATAAAAAAATTAGAATTACTGGCAGACAAACTTGTGAATACAACACCTTTCAAAGACCCATATCCTTTACAACTTTCCTAGTGGTTAACACAGGTCTTGGGGAGTGTCAGAGACAAGAAGTCAAGACTGAATACAATCCAATTCTCAGAAGAAATTCCAAGGTAAACATGACCCTGCACCTGTATCCACACCACTCTGCACAGCCACAAAGTTGCAAATCTTGGCACTTGCCTGGGTTTCTGCCCTAAACCCAACACCACTGAATGTTTTACGTATGAATTTTCCTATTTGACAACTGCAGGAAGACAAAAGGTCTGCCACTGTCCCCCAGTTCTGCTTTTAGACCAATAAAAATCACTTCACAGAGAACAGACCTTCCCAAATAGGAGACCTGCTATGAGGACTGGTAATCCTGGATAATATCTGCTTTGGCCAAGAACCATCTAACAAACCCACTCCTGCCTGGTTGATGGATAACTCGAGCACAGCACTGTGTTCAAAAAGCAGGAAAGCAGGGATATGAGACTGGAGGAGACAGGGAGGGGAGAGTTACTTCAAGGCTGAAATAAAAAAGGAAGTAGAGCAAAACAACCTCCTAACAGCTTTAATTCTCATATTGTGCTGGCCATGGAAAACCTCAAGATATGCTCACCAGTTTCATGTCATGAGATAATCCAGTTTTCTTTAGAACTATGGATGTAAATTCCATGATAGCAGTGAAACTTCAGCCGCTGTACCCACCAGGATGAGTATTTTTATACCTACATCCACCTTGCTCTAAACTTGCTCATGCAAGAAAATATCTGAGTTAAGGAAAAGGAATTTCTTCTAAAAGAAAATTTCCTTTTCCCATAGCAATATTGGTGAATTAATTGAACCTAGATGTTAACTGAAGCACTGATGACTAAAATTTAGTTGAGGTTCCATTTGCACTAAGCTTACTACAGGGAAACAGTTAAATGAGCCTGAAACAAAAACAAGTTCAAATCTTATGTAACCACTCAGTCCAATTACTAAATTTAATAGATGCACAAGTTATAAAACTAGGGGAAGGCCACACATGCAGAAATTCATACAATTACTACTACGCATTAAAAATACCATTAAACACAAACATTCTAGTTACTATGGTATGCCAATTAGATATTCATATATCTAATATGATGACAGCATTAGAAACCAGAGAGCTGAAGACTAGGCTAAAATATTTCCTCAGGAGTCACTTCCCAAAGGGAAGACAGATGAAAATTCTACTCTGAACAATCTTCCATACTAAGAAATTTAATACAGATTAAAAAAACTCAGTCAGTCACCAGTGTTAATCACCAGTGATGTATGTTCTTAATAAAAAGGAATGCAAAGACAAAATAACTCCTAAAGTGCAGAATTCTGAGAATCTTGGAATTAGCTATAGCAGTCCTCCCTACAGGTGGGCAAAAAGGCATCCTTGAATGTAAATCAACACCCCCAAATACAGCAATATTTCAGAGAATTTAGCTCAGAGAAATTAGCTCGAAGAAATTAGCTCAGAGAACTTCCCTCCTGCAACATCAAAGCTCCAGTATCAACCTCAGTCCAAAGCAGGGAAGAATGGGTTTGATGGATGCACATGACACTCTCTGCCACAGGTAGTCCTTGTTCCCTTTATGGCTAGAATAGTAGATAGCTTAACATTAATCTAATTTTCATAAACCTCTGAGTTTCTGCATTGGCTGCATGAACACTAATTACCTCACGGCAGTAAGGAATGGGTCATCCCTGAAAATCACAGAAGGTACATAATGTTTGATATTTCAATCTTACAGTTTGATACTTCAGCTTCTCATTATTAATCAACCTTCTCACACACTCAAAATGTTCTCAAATCTGAGCACACGTGAAAATGTCAGATTCATTACTACACACCACTCCACAGAAGAGGGTTAAGACACAGATCTCTTAATTTGCTCAAGACCTTAAATCTTCCATTTTTAGCAGAGCTTTGGTCAAAACAATGGGGGCAGTATGGTTTTATAATTACTCAAAAACTCTAGATATAAATCAGAAATCTTTCAAAGAACTATACACACACTGTATGGGGATTGCTTTTTTCTGCTGAACACTGAAATCAGCAATTTCTTTAAGAAACTGATTCATTCCACTCCAAATTGCTAGAAATCTTAAATCCCATGGGCATAATTTGACAGATCAGTGAACTCCAAAAACAGAGTTACTAATTTCACATGGAAAACAGTAACATTTTAGAAGTGCCTTCCCATTTGTGCTCCAAACAACACCCTGAGCTCTTTACAAAGGCTTACAAAATCTGTATATCTGGGACCTATAAATAGTGATGCATTTTAAGACTAGACCTCAATGCTACACTTAAGATTGGGGACTTATCAAGACCAATCTGAACCAGGCCACTGTCACTGGGTTCTACAAACAGAAATCTATTCTAATACTTCAAAATTATTTTGATACACAAACATCAAGATTCTTAGTTCTGGAGAATTTAAAATTTTCTCTTGTAGCTACATTGTGAGACACTCTAGGTCTCCATCATTATTCACCTGAACAGGATCAACTTGTACAGGATACAGAAATTGCAGAAAGATTAGAATTAAAGTGCCTGGTAAATGCAATCATTCATAGATAGAGAAATATGCTTTAATAAGGAAGACTCAAAAAGTTTCCTGTTACTTATAAAGCAAGCACAGAGACTAGAAAAATGACTGTGAAGATTAAAAACTACCTGTATTGCAGGATATGATAAAAAAACATACTATCAGCCTATAGCACATACACTGCAACAAGACGGAAGTTCAGCTCTTCAGAGCTATTTTCCTTGCACAAAAGCAAAACCTGACCCGTAGGATGGTATTTCGGGAAAAAGGGCTGCAGGGGAGGCAGAGTCAGTCAGAAAAGGGTTTCCGAGGCACCGAAGGAGCCCTCGATCTCAGCTGTGGGGGCAGGAGGTCCCAGGGCCGAGAGTCCTGGCAAATCCCTCTCAGGGCCAGCCCCACACGGCCCTCCATGACAAATCCATTTCTAAGCAAATCCGGCCACTTAAGTGTGAGCAGCAGCCCTACAGCTGGCTGCGAGTGCCCGGGACGCTGAGGGGAATGTCACGGAGTCAGTGTCACGGAGACGTCCCCGCAGGTACCTCAGCAGCCACTCGCACACCCTGCTCGACCTCCCCAGAGGCCGCTGCCGCCCCTCAGCCGGAGGCCCGCGTCCCCCCGCCGCCCCTTCGAGCTTCGGCGCCTGCCAGGGCCGGCGCTGCCCCCCGCGCCCGTCCCGCCCCGTACCGGTGCCCACCACCACCACATCGAACTCTGTGGGCAGGTTGTCCGCCATC
>VZUA01091946.1:32136-47687 GCA_013401035.1 Horornis vulcanius
CGGGTCCCGGTGCCCGCGGAGCGGCTCCGCTCCGCACTCGCAGCTGTGGAGCGGCCGCAGCCCCTGCCCTGCCCGGCTTCGGTCACCGAGCCCCCCGGACCCCTGCTGGGTCCTGCATACTCGGTTATAATCCTGGTTTGTGACCTCATGGCTGCTGCCTTTAGAAATGATAATGATCTAAATAAACACAAAACCCTCTCGGGGCTCGGCAGGAACACTGGTGCCGTGGGGTAGGGTGTAAGGCAGGGACTTTGGAGATGCCATTCTCTACTTGAGCAGTTGGTGAGGGACGTCTCCAGAAACATTTCCATGTCAGCGTGCTGCTGCTTTCTGTGGCAGCAAACTTTCTTTACAGCCGCTTCAGCGAGCTCTGAGTGCTGTATCCGACCTGCAGCGTGCCAGTGTTCAGTAACTGTGGGCTTTGTGTCACTGGTTCGAGCTGCTTAGCTCTGAGCGGGGGTTTTATTTTTAATAATTTAATTTCGTGCAAGTGCAGGGCCTGATCCTGCACTCGGTGCTGAAGCAGGAGCAGACCGGGCGTCATTCTTGGATGCAGTATTTGCTTTGTTTCAAATCACTTTATATTACAGGTGACAGTTTAGAGATGCACTTAATTCCCAGATCTTAGTATCACACTAACTAGATTCGTGGATCTGTTAATGTGATCTATGTGCTTCTTTCCTTGCTCTCATTCTGTCTCTCTAACCCCTTCTCCCGCTGCCTGTTTCAATGTCATGCTCCTCGATGACATCACACCCACTGTTTTGTTAAAGTGATGGGTTTGGAAGCGAGATCTGAGACTTATATTAATTTTATTCAAATACGTTAGATTACTAAGGGGCACATTTAACACATAAATGCTTCTGTGGAATGTTTCTACGACTCGACTAGTGTGAAAGTTGATGGTTAAAGAAATACATATTCTTAATTTCCACGACTGTGCCAAACTTTTCCATTAGGGAAATACAGGATCTGATTTGATGATGCAGCCTGCAGATGCAGTCTAATGATTTCTGCTCACTTACAACCAGCGATTTAAAATCTCAAAATGCTGATGTGTTAAAGGTTTGAAACTTTTATTTCCCAACTTTTTTTTTTTTCCCCTCTTTGACAAAGACTTACGGGCATGATAGGACGAGGGAATGGGTAATGCAGGGAGCAGTGGGAAGGGCGCCTGGGGAACTGTAGGTGGGGAGCCAAGTGATGCTCCAAGAGGGGCTGAAAGGAGCAGTGAGTGGAACGGAGCCCTGGGAAAAGGCTGGGGATAAGGCAGGGCAGTGTCAGGGGGCTCCTGCAGGGCACAGCTCTCAGCTCAGACTCACACGTGTTGAATGTGCTTAAACTCTCCCCACCCTGCTATGAAAACCTTTATTTTCACCTGTTCAAGAATAGCAAATCCCTTTACATTTCACTTCTTTATGCCTCATGAAGATGCCACTGGTTGGAAGAAGCTGCTCACATCAAGGTGTTTTGCATTCACGGTTTCAGGTGTAAGGCATGAGGAGTGTTATCAGCACACCTGAAACTTTGCTCAAGGATTGCAACTTAATGTTAATTGTATTCTGTCATGCTAATTGAATGCTTAATGCCTCATTTTATTTACAGATTATTATTTCCCTTGAACAGTCCATACTTACTGGAGACAATGTTGGGTAAAAATAGTTAAATACATGAGTGATCTTAATTATTTTTGTTTGCTGTGAAGTGACCTGAGAAGCACTGCAGTGCACGTTATCAAACAAATTAAATGCAGTAGAACTGTTAAAAGACATGCTCACAGTTTTTAGTTCTGTACCTGCAACGTAAAGGCTTGATATGTGATCTTCTAGAAATACTACGTTTCCACTCTGAATACTGTGCATTGCTTTTCTAGTTAATACTTTTTTAAAAATTAACAGCAATTTATATATTTATTTGAATACTGTAGAAATGCAGTAAAATACAGAGCTGCCAGAAAAAGCAGTAAAAAATGCTGGGTATCATTATTTTCACTGGTAATTGACTTGTAAAAGTCGGCATCTCTTATATTAGTGTGCACTTTTAGTTATTTTTTTATTTGGAATGCAAACCCATCAATTATTTATAACTGAAAAAAAGATAAATTCAGTTTCTCCTGCTTACTCTACTGCATTTTTCTAGTTGAGTTTGTCTACAGAGCTTGAAAGAGCTGCAGAGAAGCACACCCGTGGGCGAAAGTTTTTTGGTGTTTGTGTTCTGTGGCAGGAGTTACGCTGTCCAGCAGCTTTGACCTGTGTATTTCCATAGTATGTTCACATGCACTGTTTGAATTTTCATTCACATGTTTACAGAACCTTCCTAAAATGTTTGTCGTTAGCCAGCACCATGCACTCTTAATTTGCAGGCAAGGTCTGTGAAATGAAACTAACTGCTCATTTCATTGCAGATCCCACCTTCAAGTGAGTAAAACATACTTACAGAATCTAGCTCCTGATGGGCAATACCTTGGAAGATTACTTAAATTTTGGAGTATTGCTTAAATTTAGTAGCAAAGCTTAACATCTACTTCATTAAAAAAATCAAACTATAATGAAGACTTACTTTTAAAAGGAAGTTTAAAACTGTAATAAGAGCATGTTTATGACAGTACATATGTCAGTCCTGAAAAATAGGAATTATGTGAGTATGATCATAACCTCTTCCACATAGTTCTGTGTTTGATGGATGCTACTGGCCACTTGAAAAGCATAGTGTTAGTCTGGATTATTCACTGAATGGTCAGAATACTTTCCAGAAAAGAGCATTTCAGTACATGGCACATTTTTCATGATTTAAGGTAACCAGTTAAGCTAATATTTTGCATTACTTCGGCTGTTCACAAACAATAAAAGGCTTTAGAAATGAATTTAAGCAGTAAATGCAGGCATTTAATTTTATGAGATAATGAGAGTCTAGTCATGTTGACTATTAAAAGCTACCCTATAGTCAGCAGTACTCTGTCTTTTATTAGGAGACTGATGTCAAGATTATAATTAAAGCAATCCAGCCATGTAGCACTGCACATAGCTTCCTGTATATTGATAGGAGATGAGGACATCTGATTGTCCATAAACTTCTTTTTTCTGAGTGGATATTTAGCCTGCATTCAGTCTTGGCCAAATTTATGAATTTTGGAGGTGTTAGCATTTTAAAATAAAGATCAGTTTTTCAATTTCCTTTTCTTCCTTGGAGAGGGCTCGCTTCCAACACCCTGGAGAAAGCTCACTGGCAAAGTGGATTCTGCTTGAGGTGGAGAAAGGAATTCTCCCACTTTCTGAGCAGTGTAGTTACACTTTTGGAAAAGTCCCTCTTTCTTTTTGGATATCTTGAAAGTCTGTGCCTGTTCAAAACTCCTAAAATACTTGAATATTTTCATCATATGCATA
Source organism: Horornis vulcanius (assembly GCA_013401035.1). Lineage (NCBI taxonomy): Eukaryota > Metazoa > Chordata > Aves > Passeriformes > Scotocercidae > Horornis > Horornis vulcanius. Next base: position 35,520 of record VZUA01091946.1, read on the forward strand.
TCTAATCTGTAGAACCCTTGATTAAAATCTCCTTCTTTCTTCATAGCACTAGAGCTCCTCATTTGGAGTATAACATGCTTTTCCTCCAAAATGGAGTATTTGTATGATTCCTGAATGTGTATATGCATAATACATATGTAATTTTCTACTGAGACTTCTACAACTGAAAAATACTGTGTTTTTGTAGCAAAGACAAAAAAGCTAAACAATTAGGTATTAATGATATTCTTGTTGCATATTCAAAAGGTCTTTGCAAGCATTTCTTCTCCTTTTTTTCTTTTCACCATTTCAACCTGCAGAACTCTTCACTGTCACTTCAAATCACACAATTCTACAAAGATAAAACAACATTTAAACTCATTTGCTTTGGGAGGAAAATTGAGCATTTGCACCCAATAAGCCTGATTGTGGAACTGCATGCAAATTGTGTTTTGATTTATCTCTTTTGCACTTTTTTCCATTTGAATTGATCTTGCATTAATTTCGCCAAGCGGCTCTGTGAGGCTGCAGATGTTGCCCTGTGTTTAATAAATCAATGAGACAGATCTGAATGAATCACTTCAGATGGATTCTCTGCTCGGTTTGATGTCTAGATGTTATTCTTAGCTTGTTATCATGACAGATGCATTAATGTTCCCATACACTGCCAGCAATGTCAAAGAGATTGAAGCTTTTAAAGTGGCGGTATCTCCTTTTCCCCCTTCTGTTGGAATAACTAAATTGCCTTCAGGAATAGGTCAAAATACAAATTTAATCTTGGCATTATTGTGGGGTTAGATGCTAAACTTCTGATAGCATTATAGCACAGGCAAATGCAGATTCTTACAGAATGATTAATTATTCCCAAATAGTGGAGATCAATATTGAAATCTAAACATAGGATAGCTCCTTAATAGAGTAACCACTTTCTCAGCATTAATATTTCATTGTAATAGGAATGATACAAATAAATAATATAAGACTAGAACATGTTAAAGGCATTGCTATAAATAGAGTATCGTTGTGTCCAAATTGATTACAGGCTGAAGTAAGGCTTTTCTCTTTTTTTTCTTATTTTACTTCATTAAGAATTTTCTTTTAAAGTTAAGTATGTCTGGATTGAACATCTGCTAGATTTAAAATACGTGTTTATTATGTTTCTGCTACTACTCCCCATGTAAGGCCAGTTAAGTTGCAGAAGTTGTTGATCACCTTTAATTTCGGGTGAGTTTAGTCTGGTATCCATTATCTTGGGCAGAACCTGCGCAACACAAACCATAAAAGGCTGGAACATGTCTTCATGGAAAGGTTTTAATTTCTGAAAAAAGATAGCACAAAGTGCGAAGAAGTCTGCCATGAATAATGAAGATCTATTTCCCACGTAGGCTATGCACAGCTTTTATTCCTTAGCTTTTACTAAACTACTCGTGGTCATCCTTTTTTTTTTTTTTCTTTAGAAGTCAAAATAGTATTTTATGCTGTTGTTTTGTTAAAACCAATTTTTCTCTGTGACGCTTTTATTTTCATTTAAAAAATTATCAGAAATGTTTCTTTTCCTAATCTTCCCTTGACACAGAAGAACTTTGACTTTTTGTCTTTAAGGCTTCTGAGAATAAATTGGAGAAACTGGCTGTAACGGATCTAGATTTATGTTGGCATTCTTGGTATTCTTGCTCCAGTAGTTCCAATTTGATAAAGGAAACAATATATGTAATAGAAATTCACAGTTTATTCAAATGAGTTTAAGCTTTAGCATTGTTATATTTGCCTTTCTCTCACCAATATATCAATGTGTGGCAATAGCATTATACTCAGAAAGCCTCCAGAAGGGACCAGCTCTGTAGATGGGGAATTATTCTCACGCTGGGGCTGTGGCTGCACATGCAGCCTCTGTTTGTGCACTGGTTTGAAAGGCAGAGAAAATCAACTTTGGTAGGACCGAGGAGCTCAGCAGACCCCCCTGAATTAAAGAATCATGTTTTATATGGCAGTGGCCTTAGAGTGAGAAACTAGTTTCTACCTACCTACCTTAGTAATTTTGTAGTAAATATTTCAAATAAGCCTCGTGAGATCTTTTAAAGAATTACCTTGTTTATTTCACTGCTTTCAGACTGGAATTCATGTTTTGTAAGGGCTGTTTGTCAGCATTAGTATTAAAAAGGTGTTGAAATCTGGGCTGTAAAGTATCTGTTTTGACTTTGCTGAGGTGAACCTCCCTTTGATGCCAGGGGCCGTTTGCCAGAACAAGGGCAAAGAACTTAAAAATGTTTCTAGGATCTGAGCCCTTCTCATCAAAGGTGGGACATATTTACTGAACTCTGCTTTTGAAGGAATTACGTGTTCCTGTGGTTTTGGGTCTGATCTTGCAGTTGCTGAATGTAGGATCTTGCATCTCTTTTCTGCCTTTCCAGAGGTGGTAATTATTAATTTTCTGAAGTTACAAACAAAATTATCCAAATCCTTACTTTAAAATACATGGAAAGTTCCCAGCTGGTTGCTTTTGTAAGTTCTTAGTGTGATTATCAGTGTAATAAAACCTGAAGGTGTATGGAAATGCATGATTTTAATGATTATTTACTTACACAGAACTAATATCAAACCCAAACATAATGAGGCTACTTCAGAGTTCCTGCTATCTGGGATGTGTTCTGTTGGTGTGAGCCAAGGCATCGTTTTTATGTGTTCCGATTAAACCTGCATTCCCAAGCACGGGTTAGTAATGATTCTTAGTGATTTAGATTTATCCTGCTTGATATTAGAACTGTCCCTCGGGGCTACAAGCTTTTGATCTTTGTTCCCTCTTGGTAAAGCAGGGTTATCCAAAGTGACTCGGTAATAGGGTTTCCCCTCTCCCTCCGTTCTACAACCTGTAAGAAACACCGATACCTATTAACTAATGTACTTTGATACCTGCCCCAGAAGGTTCCAATATCCGAATCCTGTAAAGAAGAAATTTCTTTGCTTGCCTTTAATTTTTGGTAGCGCAGCCGTGTTGTTGCTTTGTGTGTGTGTGTAAAGTTTATTGTCACTAGCAGGCATGGGGAGATTATTTTTCCTTGTCAGTACATCTTGACCCGCTGAGCCTATTTTGCTCATTAAAATAGATTATGTCAGAGCCTTTTGTGACTCACTCACAAATACCACTTTTCCAGAAAGTAAGAACCAAACACAATTAATGTGCTCTGTTTATTACTGTGCAGTGGTTTAAAGAACAGGAGCTAGCAGTGTATATTGTTCCTACGATAAGGTATAAAATGTTCGATTGCAGTTGTGCCTGATGTTATCAAGTTTCTGGAAATTGATATCTGGTACCAGCATTTAACCTACATCCACTCTGTCTGCTATCTATGGGATGGGTTAAAAAGAAAAAGTACTATTGATCTGTAGCTGGATTAAAGTTTGAAATCGGCAACAGCATGAGCACAAAAGGCTTTTTTATGATTTCTCAGCTTGCCATTGATCTACCAGTTTTATTGCATTCATTATTTATTAAAAGAATTTGCAAGCTAAACATAACGTTAAGCTAGTTTGCACACAGGGACTGCACTTAGGAAATTGAATGGAAATTGCATTAGAGATGAACATCTGTGCTATTTTTCCACTCATGTGTTTATGGGTTTGTATAAAAGGTGTATTGGATTAACAGTTATAACCATTATAGCTTGCAGCAATATGTTAGAACCCCAAGCATTTAGTAGTTATTTAAGAAGGAGACTTTTTTTTCTTACACTGGAAAGTATGGTAATGCCATAACAAACAGAGCATTTATTAGATTATTCTTCATTAATGGGCTTTTTACAACTGACGTGTAAAACTTGAGGTATCTTGCTATATTATGCATGTGCACTATTCTCTATGCTACATAAAGCTCCATTAATATTGTCATTAATTGAAGGTTTCTAGTGACAGTATTAGCTAAGGATTTGGCATGTAGTCACGAAGTATTGAAATGTATTTCATAGGAATGTTAAGTATTGAAAAGATCCTTAATATATGTTCCTTTAGATTTTTTCCCAGCAGGTCAACTAGCTTACTCTCCTCCTTGGGCTGGATGCCTTTTGTGAGGTATCGTATCAGTGAATCAGGTGAAGTCTTAAATATTTTGAAATATTTTTCCATTTTAGTTAAATGGTTCAGTTGTTCTTAACACTGGCTGTAGTTGCATGTGACATACAGAGCGTAGGGTAGATCTAGAATTTTGAGGTTATCTCCTGTAATGATTTTAGAGTTTATTTCTTGATTGTGCTCCTTCAGGGGCTTTGGGTGAAAAGTATGTTTGTATAATCAAGATGTTACCTATTTATTTGGTCTAAAAGTATGTCCAGTCTGTTTATGACTAAAACTGACTGAAATGTGTTGTGCATCACCAGAGCACTTGCAGTTATTCTGTTCAAGACTCAACCTGATGCAGCTTGCAAGACTTGAGGGTTTCCTGTGCTCAGACACAGAAATGAGCTTCATGCCAGGAGGTTGTGCTGCCTTCTTTGAATGCCACCCCCGCATCCTTTCTGTCTCTGGTAGGACGACAGTATTTTGAGCAGAGGTAGCTCTGATTTTTTTTCTTCAAAAAAATCTCAGGGCTGTTTTTTCAGCAGCATTTTGGTTTTACTGCTCTTAGTCTTCCTCACTCTTGTTCCCAACCACAGGCTGCTGTGATCAGAGTTTTCAAGTTCTACCAGATAACACATTTCAGCTACCCTGTAAGTTAAAGCAGAAGTTATATTTAATTTAGGATTTATGCAATTAAGATACACACTTATTCATTGATAAGATGTTTGCGTACTCACAAATTGATGTATGTTGCGATTTAAACTAAACTTTTGGATTTTTCCAGAGCTCTCTCAGCTGTGGAAATCAGCCTTGATTTTTGGAGAGGGAGACTTCAGAATAATCCAGAAATTTAGTTTAAATTGCATTTACTATGGGCATAAACTAAAATTGCTAAATAAACTTAAAGGGCTGTGTGGGCTATCTTGGAGTCCTTAGTTAAAGTATTTAGGTTTTTTTTATGCTTTTCATAGCCATGGGAGTAACATTCTCAGCATGTAATTCAATTCTGTCCAGTCTATGGCAAGAGAACTTTTCGCCTGGGATGCCCTTGTGGTATTTTAAATCAGCAAAACACCAACACTTTTTCTTTCCATTTTTCAAGGCTGGATGGACAGTGGATTTAAAACAGAACACTTTATTTTAAAAAGTTCATCAAAGTTGCTTCAGGCTGTGTATGTAGTTCCAAATCTTTTGCATAAATCTTTTGCAATATTTTGCAGAATCACAGAATTGCGGAAGTTAGCAGGGTCCTCTTGAGGTCATCTTTGTGCATTTTGAGATGGTGGCCATCCCTGTCTCTAAACTGGAGTGATGTGGACTGGAGAAGTGGTGTTCCAGGGCTGGGCTTGGCGCTGGTGCTGTTTAACATTGGTGTCACTGACCAGGACTGTGGGATGGAGCAATTGGTGTCGGGGACAGGGACAGAGGGATGGAGCCATTGGTGACAGGAACAGGAGCCATTGGTGACAGGGACAGAGGGACAGGAGCCGTTGGTGACAGGGACAGTGGGCTGGAGCCATTGGTGACAGGGACAGGAGCCATTGGTGACAGGGACAGTGAGATGGAGACGTTGGTGTCAGGAACAGGAGCCGTTGGTGTCAGGGATAGGGACACAGGGACAGGAGCCATTGGTGTCAGGAACAGGAGCCATTGGTGACAGGGACAGTGGGATGGAGCCGTTTGTGACAGGGACAGTGGGATGGAGCCCTCAGCAGCAGCCCCAGGCTGGCTGGGGTGGCCACAGGCTGGAGGGAAGGGGTGGATCCAGAGGGGCCTGGACAGGCTGCAGAGGTGGGAGAGGGCAAACCTGGTGGAGCTGGAGACGGCCGAGTTCACGGTGCTACCCAGAGAAGCTGTGGCTGCCCCTGGATCCTGGAAGTGTCCAATGGGTCTTGGAGCAACCTGGGGCAGTGGAAGGTGTCCCTGCCAGTGGCAGGGAGTGGGATGAGCTCTAAGGTCCTTTCCAACCCAAACCATTCCGAGATTGTATGGTCTAGACCAGTTCCTCTGTCTTAGCAGGGTCAGCTGGAGTTGTTTGTCCTGAGCTGTCTCCAGTTAGATTTTGATAACCTTTCTAGGCTACTTATTTGCAGAGTAGAAATAACTATGCTGTAGAGTAAAGATTTTATTGGGATGGTTGGATTCCCTGGGAGTTTGGAGTAGATGTCACAGTCAGCCGCTGCTGGAGTCACTGTGCTGTGAGGAGTCACTCAGGTCAGCACAAGCACTCTGCTCGTGTGTTTGTCCTTCCTGGGAATCAGCCATGTCATCTTGTGCCACCTGTGTCTCACAAACAATTTCCTAAAAACCTGTGTGTGTGCTGAGGAGCTGACCTGTCCTATTCCCCACTACCCCTAGAGAGGAATATTTGTATATTTGTAATTAAAAAAATAAAGGTGGCTGTAAAGAAATCTCCTGGCACAAGAGGTTGTGCCAGTAGGGGGATTTAGTTACTTGTATGTTACAGTAACTTAAGAGTTGCTAATTAAGAAGATAAAGCTAGTTGAAAGAAAAAGTATTTTGAGCTTCATTTAGAATCTCTAATCAGCATGCTTAAAATATTATGCATTATGCTTTTTTTTTAAAATGCGTAGCAGTTGTTTTTGCCTAGTGCAAGTTCTGCATGCTAGCTAATAGACTGTTTTGATAACAGTTAATCAGAGAATGTCCTGTGTCTGTGAAATGTTATCCCTATTGTTTTCTGTAAGGCTGATGAAGGGATCTCTCTTCAGGGCTGCAGGTGTCTGCAGCTGCCTCCTCTCCTCCTCGTACTTCTAAGTGTTGTCGTATGCTGAAGGAGAGCGGTTTTCTGAAGAGCTGCTGAGATAATACTGAAAAATAGAAGCAGGAAAAATGTCAAGTCTTTCCAGTGGGACTTAAAATACATGTCTAAACAAGAAAAACTGAAACTCCTCCCCCAAACACACAAAAACTCCCAAAACCAACTATAAAAAAAGAGAGCAGAGCAAGGTGGTAAAATGCTGGCAGTTAGACAAGAGCACAATATGGATACTGAAACAGGACCCAAGGTGGTGAACTCTGTGTTCTGTTCCTCTGTTGTATGAGCTTGTTGCTGAAAGATGTATTTGTAGGTTTGGGGAGTCTTTTGGCTTGTAAGGCTTTATTTGTTGGGGTTCTTTATGTGGCAATTAATGTATTTGATAGGTGACTTATCAAAATTCCTTGAGCTGAGCATCCTGCCATTACAAAATCAATTTTATGTTCTCCCAGGCTGTCTGACTGTTTGCAGAGAGCTCAGTACAGGCTGTCTGCACCTTTTGCTCCCCTGCTGCATTCCAGGTGTGTGCTGTGCCTGTGTGCCTGGGCTGACATTCTGCTCCCAAGAGCCACAGTGCCTCTTGTAGGAGCCCTCAGCCCTCAGTTTGGCCGGAATTGTTGCTGTAATACACTGAACCTCACTTGTTCTCGTGGTCAGCTGTGCTGAAGAGCATTAATTGATCCTGCCGTTCTATGAACTAAGATCTCTTGTCTCAGAATCAAAATTATTGTCACTTCTTTCTGGTCTGTTTTTATGAATTGCCTTACTTGCTACACAACTGACTTCTGGTTTAAACAAATTTCTTCTTGCTGGAAAGCACAAACATATTTCTCTTTAAATTTCATGAATGACTTTCCTCTTGCATGTTTAAGCTAGAGGGTTTCTGGTCATCCACTTACCTTGCCCTTTTTTAATATGCTTCCTTCAAAATTTTAGTTTGGATGTCCATCTCCCACCCCACAGTCACAGCCCTCTAATAAACTGCTCCATCTTAGTTATTTATCCTTAAAGGAGAGAATCTCTGTTCATGTTGGTGTGGGAGCAAAACAAAAAGTACTGGTGAGATATTTATTGTAGTTATCTTTCCTGAGTATTGCATTGAGTGCAGTAGAGTAGTTCAGATTATGGCATTAGACTTTTAAAGCCATTTTTAAGAACTTGTGTTCGCTGAGTGAAAGTCAGTTGAATCACTGAGTTCTTAACCCTACTGTATTCTGATCTGGATAGAAGGGACTTTTTTTATTAATTCATGTGAAGTTTCAGATGCTGTACTTTTACAACAATGCTGTATTTTTGTTGGTTTTTTTTGAAACTTAGCTATTAACAAGAAGTTAAATTCCTGGCAGGAATGAGCATCTCTGCTGCTCAGTCTCACATGTAAGCCATCTACGTAAGGGGCTTATTCTACTGGGACTACATTTCATTTAAGTAGTATGTTGTGTTATGGTCTGAATGTTCCTGTTCTGTGATGATCACTTCCCCCCACCCTTGGCTGTCACAGAATCTTTGACATCTTCAGGTTCTTGTGGCCACACAGCTTCATCTTTCTGCCTCATCTAGATTGACCTGTCATTCACAAAAACAACACAATAACTCAATACACAAACAGCAGACACCACTCCTGGGCTTCATTTACTGTGTTGTTCACTGAGTTGTCGTCAAAACTTTAAAAGTGTCTTTTAAGCTCAAAAAGTGTAAGATTTTCTTGACCATATTTTGATACTGGTGTTTGTTTGTAGGGGTTTTTGATAACTGCTGTTCTTGCTTCTGCTTTTTAGTTAGAAGCTCTTCTGAGCATGTTATGCACATGAAGTAGTTTATCTGATGATGTCAGATTGTTTCCAGAATAATCCCTTGTAGCGTCTAGTGCTATGAGAATTTGAGTGAAAGTAAACTAGTTTATAGACAGGCAGAGTCTATAAATACAAATAATACAAAGTGTATTTTTGTTTGAGTGTTTGGGTTGATTGCTTAGTTTGGTTGTGTGACTGTGGGCAAAATTTGAAAGTTCCTTTTTTTGCTCTTGGTTTTTCATAATGTCCTGACCTAATCAGTGCTTTCTCTGTAAGGCTGCAGAGGAACTGAATCAACATGAAGGCTTTGGATCTCTCATGAAGGAGGAGGTTGCTTTGCTTTGTCTTTTTGACTCATTGCAGGTGAAATTCCACAATGGAACCATTGTGGCACCAGAGTCTTCCAGCTGATTTCAGTGATTTTTGTATCACCAGCATAGAAACCAAAGACAAATCATAACCATAGAGCCAAACCTCAGTGCTTAGCCATGAATTGATCTGTAAGTTACTTAGGGCCACATCAGGAAACATTTCATGCAAATTTGGAAGTGGAATAATGAAACAATCCTTGGGACATCACTTGTATCCCCCATGTATTTAGTGCATCTCATATTTGGATAGATTTTTATTAATTAAGTCTATATATTTCTAGAGGAAATAGAGAAAGTGCATAGTAGAATCTCAAACCTTTCCAGTAAAGATACATGTATCTGCATTTTTGTGATGAGGGCTCTACATTGCCAAGAGTAGTGAGATTCAATAGGTGTTTATTTGCATTGCCTGGTAAACACTTGTCAAGAATCAGGGATTACAGGGTAAATAAGAATATTCACTTTTTCCATTGAGGGAAGCGTTTACCAGTGGTGATAAATACAAACCATTTTACTATAGGGAATACTATAAGCTTGTTGCATATATTGTACACTGCTGATATTCAGAAATCCTTACTTAGAGCATAATCATACTTCATGTATTTGAGACTATCTTGATTATTTTTAATTGGGGAGTGGATTTGAATATCCTAAATGGAAGTGACTGCATGTAAAGAATAGTGAAAAATAATTTTATGTTCCTTAACAGTTTAAAAAGTAGTAAACTGATACTTATTATGTATTAATTAGCACATACATTTCATAAAGGTTATGGCATCATAGGTAGCATCCTGGCTACTTAGCCAAATCTTGATTTATTCTTGCAGAATTCACAAAAGACTGAAAACATGATGAAGGGCAAACCATCAAGTCCCTGTATATGAATACTTTACAAGCCCAAATGGTGGTTGGTGATTTGTACTTCACACATGCACCTGGCTTTTCTGGGAAATCCTTTGCACTCTCTGAAGGGGAATGGCCATTGGTGGGTATTTATGACTCTGGTTTTGGTGGAAAATTCGGCCTTGTGTGTCATTTAGACTTTGTGACACGTGTAGCCTCCCAGGGCCTAATGACTTGTCTGCAGATGGGCTGTTATTTATTACAGTCATGTAGAATAAAATTGATTGTCTTCTAAAATTAATTTTTCATTTGCCTCCAGCTCTGCTTTAATAGAGGACACACAGTTGCCTGTTTGCAGAAATACTGTTTAATCACATTAATATCTCAGCCCCCCAGGCTGGTGAAGATAATTGTACAAACGAACAGCAAAATCTGTATCTTTAACTTCTTTTTATGATTAAATTATGCAAATGACTTATCTCCTGCCCTTCCAAGCACTAATCATCTAATTAGGAATGATGTGTTAAAGGGATGGTTTTGAATCAGGAGAAGGGGAGAACGGAAGAAGCAGAAAATGGGACCTGACAATGAAACTGCTGAAAGTACTATAGCAGTACAAGATAAATCTGTGTACATGTTCAAAAAGCAATAATAAAGGCTTGCTGTGCTATTTCAAGTCCTGTTTTAGTGCTATTTTCATAAGAGGATTTCTGTTTGATCTTTGCCCATAATTTTCCATACGAACTTTAAATTCTCTATTATTGTTATTATTAACTTAGTACTGTCTCTTCCATTTCTCAGAAACAATGAGTGCAAGCATCTCTGCATTTGGATATAGTAATAGAATGGTTTGAAAGACAGAATATGTTTATTTGTAGTTTGTTTTTTTATCAAAGTGCTTGTCATTGTACTGGTAGATGTCCTAAGCCTGTTAAATATTTCACGTATCACGGTCTCTCTCTCTCTTGAATACTTAACTGCTGGTTAAAGAAACTCACAGCTTTGCATTTTAATATAAAAATGCGGGTGTCCAAGTAAAGAGGGTGCTCATCTCTTCAGTGTCCGGTGCCTAGTTTGTGGAGTTTCCCTTTCAGTGAAAGCCTTCAAATTTAGATGTTTAAGCAATAATAAATCTATATTTTATGCATATTTATATGAAATAATCATGTCTTGATCTGTCCAAGAGCTTACAGCCCCCAGCTTGTTGTGTTTCTTTTTCCTATTCCATAAGCAAATTCTGGTTTTTGTAAGGTATGCCTTTATAAGCAGATCCTCCTGCTTAAGCCACATTCCCACATTGGGCCCAAACTATCAGTGTATTAAAGATACAAAAAAAAACTCATACCAGGTGACAGCCCTGAGAGCTTGGTAATGTGTTTGTCCTCCTCTTCCCTTTGCTCAAAAATAGCTGTGTCAAATGCAAAAAAAAACTCATACCAGGTGACAGCCCTGAGAGCTTGGTAATGTGTTTGTCCTCCTCTTCCCTTTGCTCAAAAATAGCTGTGTCAAATGCAAAAAAAAACTCATACCAGGTGACAGCCCTGAGAGCTTGGTAATGTGTTTGTCCTCCTCTTCCCTTTGCTCAAAAATAGCTGTGTCAAATGCAAAAAAAAACTCATACCAGGTGACAGCCCTGAGAGCTTGGTAATGTGTTTGTCCTCCTCTTCCCTTTGCTCAAAAATAGCTGTGTCAAATGCAAAAAAAAACTCATACCAGGTGACAGCCCTGAGAGCTTGGTAATGTGTTTGTCCTTGTTTTCCCTTTGCTCAAAAATAGCTGTGCTTTCTCTACATGGTATAAGCGCAATTAACCAATAAAATAAGAATGTTCTAGAGACTAACTGAAATTTCAGTTATTCCTCTCTGAGAATGTTACAACTTCTTTATAAATGTGTGAAAGTATTCATGCATGAGGGTATATGGATTCATAGGATGCTGTATGTAGATAAACAGTACCTTCCACAATCCCTAAGACACCTTCCAACGTCTTCTTCATTCTTTAAGGAACCTTTGCTTCCCTGCCTCTGTGTCAGGCTTGTGTCTATCAGACACAGGTTTAATGATGCAGTCTGAGGAGCTTAACTTCTCCAGGAAGGTGTGAAACACTTTTACCAAGGTAGGTAGTCCCCCAAGAGAAGCCAAAGGCAACGATGTCAAAATAATCTTTTTATTAGTGCTTAGGTGTGTGTCTCAGGGGTTTAAGAAGGATGAGAAACCTCACACAGATGAGTTTTAAAAAATTAAAATGCTGACTGGGGCAGATAATCTGGCTTTTCTGTGTTGTTTTTGGATGGTTTAGCATAAAGGATGCAAGTTCTGACACTGCTTCCATTTGTCTGACACAGATGTAAATT
>VZUA01091946.1:47832-81615 GCA_013401035.1 Horornis vulcanius
TTCTTTCTGTACCTTCCAGCAATAAGATTGAATTAAATCAGTTCACATCCATCGTTGTATGTATGTTCATCATAATTCCTTTAAATTCTTTCAAAAGGAAAGTTGAGACCACCTGCTTGAAGAAGGCTTGCACCAAGTCTTTGTGTCAGAATATTTGTGTAAGTGATTTCAGTACATAAGGTCTAAATATATATTGGCAGAATTATAAGACACTCAAAAAGAACATGGGATTTTTTTACTGTATTAAAAAGTGAGGGCTTTGAGCAGAACTGTTGTTCTTTGGGTAAGAGTTGTATGATAATTAAGGGGCAAACAGTCCTAGACTACTTTCTTCTGTTTCTTTTAGAGTGGCTGGATCCAGATACCACAAGAAGAGATAAAAATAGAGGCTTTGTGCTTAGGCTGATAGTGTGTGATAAGTCACTGGAGAGTGCTGGACAGCATCCAGCTGCCATTCTTTGTGTGGCTGAGTTTCCTAAGCCTGATGGCTTTTGGCCGAGGTGTTTCAGTCTGTAGGACAGTGGTACTGCAGTCAGGATTTCTGAGATGGGCTCCTGCTGAGAGACCATGTGTAGATGGTTTTAGCATCAACAAGGAATCTAAAAACTCTTGTATGTAGCCTGCATTTCCCAACTCTTAGGCAGAGGCAGATTGAAAGAAGGTGATCTGCAGTAAGGACTTGGGTATTTTTTTCTTTTCTGTGTCTGCACGTGCTCAGGGCTTTATCTTACCCAGCTGCTCATTCAGATGTTTTTCTTATCTCTCCACTGGGCAGTTTGCATTGAGTAATGATATGTGACAACAGATGATAGATAGTGAACTGTTTTATGAATTAAGTTGGTCTTGCAAGAAGTTGACCAGGAAAGAATTCTTCTAAGACTTCTCAATTAATAGGTACAGTGGTGGAGCCATGTCATTATTTTTCTTGGTGTTCAGAAAGTGTTAAGTTATTTAACTTCCATGAGTGCTTCCTCCTGGTGGAGTGCTGGGCTTACCAGTTCTCTGTGCTGACATAAACGGTGGTTGCTAAAATACGCAGCAGCCTTTCTGAACATGGTCAAATTGTGAAGTCTTTTAACTATGAGAGAATTCAAGCCCATCTTGACCTCTCTAATTACTACCCATGCAGGGCATGATGAGAGAAGTGGAGATGAGTGTTTCAATTACTCTCATACCTTACTGATCTTGCACTTTGTGAAGGAAAGTATTATACCCAAGTAAACAGCAGGAAAGTTAATACCTACTACTTTTTTCCTTCTTTTGTTTTGAGCTCTCTTTCTCTTAAAATCATTCAAGGCAAAGGCTATTTCAGTATTAATCAAGTAATATTAAAATAATTATTGCACAGAACACTAAACTCTTATGCCCTTCCTCTAGCATAATCTTACAGGAAATCCTGTTTCAGTGGTGAGGTTTAGGCCAACTGTGACATTTAAGAGCAAGGAGAGTTCTTGCAGAGCAGTGGTTGTAGTTATTGATTTGTCTGCTAATTTCGACTTAATTTAGTCTAGAAATCCAAATGAATTCTTTTCTGTGGTCTTATTGTGGGTTGGGGTAATGGAATATTTTTGAAGAAACACATAATCCTGTCATTGGGCTGAGATTTTGGCAAATATTGAGAAATACTAGAACATTTAAATATTCAAGCATCCAGATGTCAGTGTACGTTATATGATGCACAGTTTCTGGAATTATGAGTAATACGGAATAGAGCTGTGTTGGTCAAGTTTCCTTGATTTCCCAAGAATAATGTGAAGATCTTTCTTCACCCATATGGTTGAAACTCCAGTTTGATAAACAGAAGACAAACTACTTTCCATGGCAGTAGGGTGCCCACTGCTTCATCTCTTTTTCAGAGCCTGATAGTGCATGAGTATGAAATGACACCCTGAGCATATTTGTGTGGTCAGTTTAATATATTCCCAAAGCTCTGCTGTTTCTTAAAAGTTAAAATCTTTCATCTTGGTTTTTCAGAAATTGCTGAACTTGTACATTTGATGACTCACAAATTGTTAGAGAGGTCAACTTTCTTCATGGACCTGTGATTAGCTATCCATGATTTAGTGTTGTTCAACCTGGAATATGCAGTGGTTTTCAAATTGCAGCTCTATGAAAGTGTTGTGGGAAAGTGTGTGGAATAAACACTGGAAGTACTGGGAGGATGCACATCCCCCTTTAAACTGTGGAGGCCGTACATAAGTGACCCTTGGAGTGTATATTCTGCCAAAGTAACCTGTCTTGATCACATTCTGCATGTTTTGAGAGTCAGGAGAAATAAGCAGTCATTAAATTAATTAGTGATGCGTAAGAAGGTGAAGTTGGGATTTCAAGGCTATACAGATACATGGGTTAATACTTCTGTAGGAATTGATGGGTTTCTGCAGTCTCTGGTGTTGACAAATCCTTGTCAGCTATGTATCACGGAAAGCAGGACTGGGGAAGGGTTAACCTTGTATTTTCAAATGAATTCTTTGTCCAGTTTTGTAGCTGCTACACTTCCGTACCTGCAGGAGAAACTTATTAATATCTCAGGATGTTAATGTCTGATTTTGACAGTGCACAGGGCAATGGTTTGAGGGTAGTGAGGGTGCCTAAACTGTACCCCCTTTATGAAGCATGTTGGTACATGTGTCTTCTGCTTACTTGGCTGCTAAGCTTCAACCCTCTGCCAGCAAATAGGGTGAAATAGTAACAGGGCACATAAATTCTGGATGCATTCATATATGAACAGATTGCCTGAGGGCTCTTCATGTAGTTACTTTTACTCAGAAAATACTAAGATGTATCACAACTGGATCCTGTCTCTACGTTTGAGATCAGACTGGTGTGTCTGTGTCTCTAAACCTGTACAGGCAGCCTGCTGGTGGAGTTGTGTGTCTGAGTAGTTAGCAGGGACCAGCATGATTCCTAACAAGGCATTGTTTGAAATTGTTTGGCAAGGTCTGTGGGACAGACAGAAAGCAGTGATATGGGAGTCTGGAGATTCCAGGGGCACTTTCACCTTGGAAATTGTCAGGGGAGAAGTAAAAGAATGAGAGTAAAGGTATCCAGGAGCCCTGACCATCTGAATTTTTTTTTTAACCTCCCAACACCTACTTAATGGTATAATATATTCACCTTGGGTAAGCAATTAAAGTTAATTAAAAAAAAAAACAAACCAAACAATCACTCTGTGTGCGTGCATAATATGAAATACACATGTAATCTAGCAAAAGTAAGGTATGTACTCCATAGTGCAGTTATTTTGGGCTGGAAGGTTGCTCAGATCCCACTTTAGATGTTAAAAATGAATTTTTAGGAATGGAATAATTTTTTTATATGACAGAATGAAAACTTCAAAGGGAAGAACCGTCCCCTATAACATATTTTTTAATAAATTTCTTCTAACTTATTTTCTTAAAGACAGTTGTAAAGAAGTCATGAGTATAGGTAATATAAAAAAAATATGTTCTGAAACTCCTTTGAGTTCAGCAGCTGCCCCAGAAGACTCTGGGAATCATTTCTGTAGGCTGAACAGCCTTGGGTTGTTCCACAGCTGGTCAGGAAGCAGCTGATTCCATTCCTGATCGGAGCCCTTGGACACAGGTCTGTGCCTGGCAGGAGGAATTGGTTTGGTTTCCTTTGAATCCATCTGACTTGATGCTATGGATTTGTAAAGCTGAGGTTGCATTTGATTCTGGAAATCAAAGCATTTTTAACAGGTAAAAATTCCCAGAAACATACTATGCCTGGACAAAATGATGTGGTATGGATTTTTGCAAGAGAAAATATTGGGGTTTTTTATTTTATTTTTCAGTACATGTACTCTCTTTGTACTGTATATGTGTAACTCATAAACTAAATTTTCAAAAAGAATGTTTATTAATCATAACTTGTATTTGCATTTCTATGGCACTTAGTGTTCTGTTACTCTCAGGAATTCCCCAAGGTGTTAATTTTCCCTGGGCACTGGATGTTAAATTGCTCCAGTACTTTATGAATCTCAGATCTTGATTTTCAGGTAATTGACAAAAAGCATGAAGAGCTACTATATCCCCAGGGCCCCCTGAAATTCCCTTGGTTATGGGGCAAGATGAGTATTTCAGTGGCTGGTTTGAAAAACTTCAGCCAGAGTCACTCAAGGTCAAAGGAAAGTTGGGTACGTTAGAGAAACATAATCTGGAGAGGCAACTCTTCCCCATTCCCTGAAAATACAGCAGCTTAGAAGGTGCAGCTTTACAGAACTCTGTAATAGTAACTCTGTTTTATTATGGGATGAAGGTGAAAAATACTTCCCAGATTTTCCCCTTTTATGTTTTCATCATAACAGCAGCTTTAAATTTTGCTGTAGGAAAAAAAAATGAGGTTTTTTTATCTCTTTATTCTCCCAGTACCAACAGTCTAGAGCTGGGGGTTGCTTGTTTTTCAGCCCTTGTTACACTTAAAGTGTGAAGAGATTGATAAATTCAGTCTCTGGATCTTTGTCCTAAATAAATTTATCTTTTCAAACATTCATATGCAAACTCAATTGGAATTAAGGTTTAAAAATCCAAACAAATTGAGCTTGTCACATCTGTGGTTATGTAAAAATAGGGCTTTACTTCGTGATATTCAAGTAACAAATTGCTGGTTTATTCCTAGGACAGGCAGATCATCTCTCTCAGTATAGTCTGATTTTGTCATTTATAGTTCTGTGAATATCCCATATAATTTGCACTTTTGCAGATAATGTAGACTTCTGAAGATCTTCACCATGGAATTTGTATTTTCTTTTTGTGGTAAGAAGCAGAGAAATAGGGAACAACCTTCTCATCATTTATGTATCGTGACCCAGCATCTCTGAGCCTTGGGCTATTATTTCAAAATCCAATATATTCAAACTTTGGCCTTAGAGAGCAGTAGGATCAGTACACAAGAACAATAGAGTGATAAATATAGATTTTTCATTAAGGAAAAGACTATATCCTGTCATTTTTGAATCAGTGTTGAAAGGAGGATCTGAGAATTCATAGCCTCCTATAGGCTTGGACATTGTTTCTGTTCCAAAAAAAGGACTTTCCCCAGCCTTTTCATATCGCTGTGAGCAACGCGCCGCCACCACGCAGAAATAAAATTTTAATATATGCTAAAGGAGGGCTCCATGAACACTGTGACATTAATTTAATGCAAGTCAGTTTTGAGCTGTGCATAATGAGCGGGGAGATGCGGAGCCCCGCTCATTGCCGGGGCCGGATCGTGCGGAGCGATGTGGATCCAGGTGCAGGGCCTTGGCTCCGGATAAGCCGGGCTGCCTCTCCTCCCTGCGCCAGAAACTTGCTGTTCTAGTCAGGTTATACACAGGATCATTCTTTGGAGCACAGAAACCCTGGATTTCTAGGATGAAATGGGGCTCCTGGATGGATGGCATATGCTTTTAGGCATCTCCTGGATGAATGTCCATATGTACGTGGAAGCACACCACCCCCACGGTGGAGGGGGATCTGCTTCTTTTCTGGAAATTGCTGAACTCCTCAGAGCTGTTAACACATGTGATATTCTTGGAGACTTTCTGATTCTAGGAATGCTTTTTCTTTTCGTTTAAAAAGATTTTCACTCAATTTCCCTAAATAGAGCAGCTGTGATAGTGTACAAACAACCAGAATTTGTGCTGAAAAGTAATTCTTGTACTGTTAGCTTCATTCTCAAGGAAACAATTTATGTTCTCGTTTTGAAACAATTTATGTTCTTGTTTTGAACCCAACAGTCTAATGCTTGTTACTGGAGAATGCACCAAACAGTGAAAAGTTCTGGTTTGTGCAGTAAATTTAAGAAACCTGTGATTTTTTGCTGGGCTCAGATGCCACAAAAGCATGTTTGACCTCATATGTCAATATGTGTGTGCCTACTTAACCACGCATACTTCAGAATTGAATGTAAACAATAATGCTGGGGGAGGGCTTGGGCTGGACTTTGTATGTATGTGGTGATTATATATTGCTGTTGTACCTTTTGGAGGTTTACAGAGGAGACCTGTGTTTGATTTGGTGGGAGGGAGGGTGGAGGTGGAATGATAAATTATGGCCTTGCTTTCCAAGTCCTGACAGGGAGATGCTTTATTCTGTATTGTTATCAATGAGAAAATAAAATTACAAAAATAATATTATTTCAGGAGTTTTCTGCTTGCTTTTACCTGACAGATCTCAAAGTGGATATAGCTTTTTCCACCTGCAATCAAATGTAATAAACCATCTTCACTGCAGAAGTCAAATTCCTGGAAAAAAAGAAGTTGGAAGCTCACACTTACGCCATAAAACCTTGTTTATTGCGCCCATCAGTCTTGGAAGATATGCCCCACAATGGGGTTTGGTAAAGCCATTACAAGGTGCCGTATGAGTTCCATTTGCCTACAGTAAATAGAATGTCAGAAGTGTCGGGGAAATAAATATCGGGCTGGTTAAAAGGGAGCAGAGATGGCTCAAAGCATCATTGAGAGGATTGATTTATCTGGCATGCTGTAATGACTGCAGATGTGGATCTGTTATTCTAGATGAGCAATGAATTTGATGAGCTGATAACACAGGGCCAGAGAGGCCTGGTTTTAATTACTGATGAGGAATTTATTTGTGAAGCACTGTGATTTACTGAGGGTTTGTTCTGTTATTGACAGGTGACCTTGGGGCTTTTCTCTTTTGATGAATAAAAAAAGCGGCATTTTTTTAAAGGAAAACTGTTTTATCAGTGCTGTGAATACAGCGAGGTCATTTTAGATAGAGTATTGTCTTTCAAACCATCTTTATATATAATTATTTTTTTTTGCAGCAGTTGTTAATTGCCTCTCTCATTGAGATTGTTGTGTATGCTACACTTGCTACTTGAGAGACACTAATTCTGGTGCAGATTGTTGCTAGCAAGAATATGTTGAGCAGAATTTTGTGGTAGAGATCTTAAAGCAAATAACAAAAAAGTCAAATGAACCAATATATATTACTGGGTTGTTAGCTTTTCAGCTGTATATTTCATCCTGCATGTATTAATTTTACTGTTCTGATTTTCCTTACAGACCACCAAGGGGAAAAATACAAAGGATTAAAAGGCTTTTTGTTTGTTTATCTGTCTGCTTGGATTTGTTTTTTTTAGTAAACATACTTTTTAATTATTTAAGCAGCATTTTTTTGGTGTTGTGTCCATCAGGATGCAGACTTTTATTAGGCAGAAACTTACAGATATACCTGTTATTTTTATACACTTGCTTCATTTTCTCCCATAGAATAGTTTCCTTTTTTATCTCAACATAAAATGGGAATTTTAGTTTGGACTTCTGCGCTTATGCTCTTAGTTCTGTGCTGCTCTTGCAAGTTAACATCGGAATAAATCAAAGTAATTTTTGTCTGAACTGTGTGCAGGTACCATAGATGTTTTCCAGGTTTTAGATACTCTTTGCTCTCAATTAGTTTTTTTTGTAAACAAAGTAGGAATTCATTTGGACTTAGCATTTTGTAGATGATGTGATGAAGTTACCTCTGATTTTGGACGTGGAGGAAGGGTGAGAAGAATTAGGAGGAAGTTCTTTCTTTTTTTACATGAAGACGTAACTTCTGGAGATGCTAGAGAAGAGAAAGGAACAAAGATCACTTGATTACATGCAGAATGACAAAACCCAAACCAAACCCACCAAAACCCCCTTCCAAACAAACACCTCCCCTTTTCCTCCACCCTGTAGTGCAGTTTTGTTCCCTTGCTTTTTCTGTGGGATTTTCCATGGAAGGGGAGCAGTTAGCTAATCATGAATAAAATGTATCTTATTACAAGTACTCCGTTTTTAGCTCTAGGGATATTTCAGTATTTCAGTTAAATGCATCTGACAATTTTAGATCTGCACATGACTTAAATATTGCAATTAGCAAACTGCAGTTAATAAGAGTATTAAACAATGTTTTACAGATTTACTGGTTTCAGGGTTTTTTTTTTTTTGTAAAACCAGTGCTTTTTAAACCACTCAAGTACATTTTGCCCATAAGGAGGAATATTTTAAGTAACAATAACAAATATCTTTGTTCACCTATTTCATGGGACTCAGTTCAGAATATTACATGGGACTTCCCTGGTATTAATAAAGTGAAGAGAGATCTATTGCTTGAGTTTTCAGCAAGGGTTTGGGTATTTCTATGCAATAATTGCCATCCTAAATTTTGGTCTGGTATGTGACCTGTAGCTGCTGAGGTTGGTTAATTTTTGTCATGGATTACAGCAGGAGATGGCTGTTCAAAGCAATTGCAGTGCTATTGATAAAATTGGGGGTTTCAGAATCACTTCTTACGTAGCATCTTAACATGCACAATAACTGTAACAGAATTAACAGACTTGGAAGTTTTTATAGCTTCTGTGGGACTGGGCTGAACTTGGAAACAATGCTCCAGAAGACACATTCCTTATTACTGCTTTCCCGAGCGCCAGTCTGTGTTTTGTGGCACTGAAGTAGCAAGGATGGAAGGGACAAATAAGCTGTTGTATGGGAACTCTGCTTGTTTAGAACACGGTTTACTTTTTTTCCTCCCTCATGGATAATTAATGTAGTGCTTATTTTAAGGTTACAGTCTGCTGCTGAATTGCTTCTTGCTCTTGTGGGAAGGTTCTGTGATAGTTGCGTGCGTGAAAATAATTTCTTGGACGAAGTTTGCATTATAAATTAGCTGTGATTTTTCCCAATTTCATGCCCTTCTGTGACAGCCATTTTAGTCTGTGTAGCCTGTGATTCCAAGCTGTTGGTATGAGGGAGTTGGTGCCTTCACTCCTCTTTCATCCCTGCGTGGCCACTTTGTGATTAGTGTTTAATGCCTCCAGCTTCATTGTCTGGATTTAATGACGCCATCAGGAAGGAGTGAAACTTATGAATTCCAGCCCACTACAGAGAGCTGTCTTTGCACGCGGAAAATGCAGCCTTGGGTGTGACCTGGAGTGGAGGTTTAAGGAGTGCTGTGTTTTAATTTCTGTATGTGCTGGTGTGATGCCAAGATTGACCCCATGCTGCTGCTTGTCACTAAAATCTGGTGGCAGCCCTGAGCTACCCGTGCTGCTCTGGACTCCAGAAAGGGACTCTGTACCTGTGTATCTGGAGTTCTAGGAATAGAGAGATACTATCTAGTGAGTGCTGTCCTTTTGGGATGTGCAGAAGTACCCAAATTTACCTACTTGGATTGCTTCTGCTGTCGCTGTATGGCGATGTGCAGCATGCAGCAGATGCAGCAGAGGGCCTGTGAGGCAGATGATCAAAGTTATTTAGAATATGAATGTTTCTGTAGCAGTGCCTTACTTCAGGACAGTCTGTAAATAGACATCGAGGCTCTATTATGAATTACAATTTTTTTTTTTTTTTCAAAAATTGTTTGCTGTTATTTGAGCCTGTATAACATTGTGTTATGTTAGATGATTTTTCTAATGCTTTTATACAATCATATATGTGTGTATATATATAAATGCCTTCTAAAAGCAGTCTAGAGATGTAAAAGGTTTTTCACTTTTAGAATGTTTAGCTCACAAACACTGAGGTTTTGCCCAGAGCAAGGTGGATTGTGGAGCTGTCTGTGCCTCAGCGCTTGCATGCAGTGGAGTGAGTTAATGCGTCTGTCCTCCTTAATGCAGAAGCCTCAGAACAGGAATTAAGACATGTCAGATGCGTTGAAGCTGGAGATGTTAAAAGGTATGTAAATGTTGCTACCTGGCAGGTTGCACAGTGTTGCTGAAATGTAAGCAGCCAGCGTGTTCCAGGGCAAGTTTTTCCTGGCCATCTCTTCATCCTGTGGGAGAGAACACTATTGCAATATAAGTTCTCAGCAGTTGTATGAAAACTGTGAAGCTGGAAGCAAATGATATTTTCTCCTTTTGAGAGTGGTGAGAGTTAAGGTAGTTGGAATGAAAAGTACTGATGCAGCTTAATTGAGATAGCAGATGATGTTCTACAGAGCAGGGTGGCATAAAGGTGAAAAGTGCACATCTAAATAAATGTCAGGGAAAGGATTAAGTGTTCATTTGAAGATGTGTACAGCAGTACTTCCTTTAAAGAGGAATAATTAATCTTGCAGTGTGAACTTTTTGACCATATGACAGTGTAATAAGGCACAAACATTCTAATTCAGGGTGGTGCCACATGCTCCAGGACGAGGAGCTGAACTGTTCTGTCATGTAAAGCTGGTTCTGGACTGGCTCTGAAGTTACTGGTGTCTTACCAAATCCCCAGCTGTGTAGAACAGCGCAAAGTATGGCTCACGTCTGTGGAGTTTTACTAATAGAGGAAAACTCGTTTCTTGTATTTCTGTCCAGATTTTTTGTGATTTCTGTGAGTGGTATTATTGGAAAAGGATGCAGGGATGCTGCTTGCTTTCCTGCAGTACCTGATGCCCGGTCGTGTTTTATTGCTCTGTAGGTAGTTTTGTAGAAATTCCCAAATATTTTTATTTACACTGTTAATAAAATTAGATTAATTCTGCACTCACGCTGGAGCTCCTTTCTTGTTCTTGTTGAAGATACTTTCTCGACTTGAAGTTCAAGACTTGAGCTCAAGTTCTCCTTGCATGAGACCTCTGTTTTTAAATGTTATGGATCCCTGTACCTTCCACAGCGGTACAGACCTGCAGCTGGTGTTTTTCCTTGGTGTTTGTATTGATAATTGATGTTAGAAGCTGTGTGAGATCACTTATTGCTTCCAGTGTCTCTGTGTTTAAAACAAAAAGAAAAACCATGCGTTGGTGGCAGTAATTTAGTGTTGAGGGGACATAAATGAACATTCTAGAAAGTGCTGGGTGCCTATGTGTTTGCCATTCTGCTCTGGCGTTTCTCCCTGTGAAGTTTGTGTTCGTAGATTTTTATAAATTTGTCAGGTGAAAATGAATTGTAATTGTATTAGGATTTATTTATCAGGTGATTTTGCCAAGCATACCTCCAACAAGGTATAGTATAATGTGATGTTCATTTACATAATTTGGAAGTGAGTAGTAAAACATGCAGCTTTGCAGAGTTCATCTTCAAACTCAGATTATTGGCATCACCAATAACAGCTCAGATGGGATAAAGCAGCTCTGTTTATAGACACTCTCACACTCAACATAATCTCATGTTCCAAGTTTTTTGTCACTACATAAAAAGTAAATTTTGGCTTCTATCATTACTTTGAATACTTTAAAGTATATTTTTCCCGTGCTATGATGAAAGAAATACCAGTTGATTAGTCTGTCTTTATCTTTAATGGGGAGAGGAAAAAATGTCGGAATTTTAGGAGCAGTTTTGATACCTTGCTGGAAAAGAAAACACAGAAATCCATTCCTTTGCTTTCTGAGCTTGCGGTGTTAATGTTTGAGCAGATACTGGATATTTGTGGAAATATCTGTAAGTCTTGAAGGTTTCACAACTTCCATCAGAAAACCGTGTTACTATGGAAAAGTGGCGTTCACTCTTTTGACAAGTGTGACACTTAACAAGGAATAAAAATAATACAAACCACATAATACACAAACTGAGGAGGGAGTTGTCTGCACAGACAGTTTGTTGACACTTTGTTGGAAAAGATCTCTCTGTTTGTTGGGAAGGATCAAAAATACATTGGAATTGGACAGGGTTGTGAACGTTTTGTGGGGATGTTGCTACATATACATACATTCTAAATTGGGGCAGAGCTGTTACGGGCTTGGGGCCTTCATGTTGAACAGAGAGACTGTCCAGGGCTGGGGAAATGCCGCCAGCTTGCTAGGAAAAAAATGCAGAATCCAACACTTGAGCACTGTTTCAGAATGAAGATCATTCTTCACAGCTTTCCGTGAAGATGCTAAATGTAAGGTGCGCAGCTCTTTACAAATTGGAAAAAATAGAATGTGTCTTTATTTTTTTTTTCTTGTTAAGATTGTTTTCCAAACATGGATGCAGTGAGACAAAAATGTGCAGCTTTTTCTTGGCGTAGGCTGTCAGAAATGACACTCACAAAGGTTTATTTCTGCAAAATATAAAAATGTGCGCATATAATTGGTGGGCTTTTTTTTTTTAACCACGTTTAGAGTTGGCTGTAGCGGAGTTGAGTGTTTGGTGCTTTCCCCCCACCCTTTGCTAAAAGGTTTGGGGGCAGAGCATCAATGTTTGTGCGTGGTGTGGGGTGGGCTCCGATGCACCTTGTGCACAGAATTGCCCACGAGATCCATCCTTTCTTTCCATCCGTTCCATCCTTTGTTGTTCCTTCCCTAGTCACGGTCTGGGCTAAAGGCTCCGAGCCAGCCCAGCTCACTGTGGATGTTGTTCTGGAGTCTTTTCAATGTGGATGTGAAGCAGTTTGTCTGTCCTTTGCTTTGCAAGAATTCTCTTTTTCAAAAACAAAGCTGTGGCTATGAAGTAGCCTATTTGTCCTAAAACTTATGAAAAGGAGGGGGAGGGAGTGCTGGGACCCATCTTTATAACAACAATCAGCCTTTGTAAGGTTTCATTCCAGGCTAATGGCTGGTGAAATTGTTCTGGGTAGTTAAAATGAAATGAAATGAATTAAAGAACATGAAGGAGAGCAAGCAGAATGGTTTATTGCTTTTCTTTGAAGGCACAATAGCTATACTCTGTCTCTTTTTGTTAGTCATATCTGTGTGGTGGATATTTAAAGTCAGGGGTTTGAATAGCATGATGGCTAAATGAGGGCTATAAATCGAGGGCTATGGTGCAAAATTCTAGTGCCAGCAAGTACTAAAACACAATACCAAAGAGGCTGGGGTCTAAAATTGTTTTAGACTGATGAATATGCAGACATAAAAACAACAGAATACAGATATTCCCTACCAAAAACCTCCAGAAAAAACTAATGATCAGTTGTTTTAAAAAGGAAAACAAATGTTCTAAACACATTAATGCTTTCAATTTATCCTGGAATGTTACTGGTATTTCCTTCAAAGTCTGCCAATCCACGCTTAATTTTAATTAAGAATGTGAAAAACATGAAGTAGTCAAATATTTTTGTTAATGGCAAGATGTGAAAATGTCAAGAAGTTGGTCTACAGTATTTAATTGATAAGCCTACAAATATAGTCAATTTTTTTTTTTTACTGTGTTACCTTGCTGATAGCAACACGAAAGTTTCCCAAAATGGGATAGTGCAGCTTAGAGAGCACCTGGTTTAAGACTGTTGTTACACAGCTGAAAAAATAAAGTGTCATATCAGGTTGGGGTCACGTTTGTCTAAGAAAAACTAACAGGAGGATTTCTATTGTCAACACAGGAGATGAGCAGTGCGATAACAGCAAATTATACTCTCTGATCCACCCCCTGTTATAGAAGTGACTTGAGATTAAAGCCTCAGCCAGGAATTTCATTACTCTTATACATTTTTCACAAAGGCAGTGTTTGCAAAAACAGTGTTAAAGAAGGGTCAGAAATTTTTATGAAAGCATGAGATGATTTTTGACTCTGTGTGTGTGGGCATACATATATATGCGTGCAGCACTATATGCATGTTTCGAACCCCAAAAAATACTTAATACTAAATAATGTAAATGTAATGTAAAGTTAACATGCCTAGGCCTTGGGCTCAGAATGAGAGTGGATGTTGGCTCATATTTAGTTCATGTTATGTTAAAGGTCTGGGGATTTTTTTGTTTGGTTTTCAATTTTTTGGTTTTAAAACTTCAGCATAAGAATATAAAATATATAAAATATATAAAATTGCAGAGAATTTAGAATGTCATGAGTTAATAAAAAGTAAAATGCTTTTTAGGGGCTGAAGAGTACAGAACTTCATTACTTCTCATACAACAAAATTCTGGTTTTATTGTCATTCAGTTGGGCAAAGCCCAGAGTTTGGAGATGTCAGTTTTCAGGCTTTTAGTGAACAGTGGCTTCTCCCGGGTTTTGTAGTTGAGTCTTTGAGCAGTTGCAAGGCCAAGCCTGGCACTGTCAGTGTCCCTGTCATTTTCCCCACTTTCTTGTTGCATTAGAAATCAAGGCTTCTTTCCTGCCTGGAGGTGGGGACAGGTGTGTAGGGGACAGGTCTCCCAACTCATGGGTGTTGGCACAGGGTAGCAGGTTCCTTCCTGAGGTTGTGCTCCTGGGTTTCATTGTCCAGACCTGCCAGCAGTGCTGGGTGAGTTGTCCCGTGGGACTCTGCTGTGATGGGTGGCACCAGAGAGGGGATTTGTCACCTCCAGAGTGTGCCAGTGCATCCCTGCTGGGTGGAGAGCCAGCCAGCCAGCCCCAAACCCGTTGCCTTTTGCAGAAGGAAGATCAAACTCCTGAGTCAAACTTAAGGCTCGCAGAAGTAGAGGAGGTGTGGAACACGGGAACAGATGAGAGCTGAATGTGTTCCCTTGGATGTCCCTCAGTTGCAGTTTAACTGGTTTTAGCTGCACTCTTAGAGGCAAAGGCTGCTTGAGGATGACCTATCCAGTTCTATCAGTAGGTACAACAAGCCTTGGAGCTTCAGTAAAAGAGGAATTTGGGGTGTGTGAGCAGAAATTTGACTTGTAACCTGGGGATTCCACAAGTATGAAGCTGCTGCACTACTTTGGTAGAAAGCAACACTCATCTTTTTATCATGTGTTAAGGAAGTTCATCAGATTCAGGAGATGGATCAGCTCCAGCCCTGTGGCTTGCTGTGAAATTGCTATTTGGCATTGCCCATCTATTGTTGCAGGTCACTTAGCGCTGCACGTGGCTTTGTTTGTAGTTGTTCCCTTTTTTATTAAGTCATGTGAAAGGTATTTTGTTGCAGAGGCTTTGCCATCCATAGGGAGGATCAGAATGTGTCTCCATAGCAAGGGATGGGTTTTGTGCTCAGTTGGGAAGAAGCCTGCGCAAGAACTCCCTACCTTACTACCTTGTTCTTGTTTCCTATTGGAATGCTTTTTAAATGTCTGAAATGTGGTAGGTGACTGACATCTGCTTAGAGAGACAACAGAAAAAGCTTCTTGATAGTTATGCATTTAAAACTTTGAACAGTAGATAGATGTCCGTGGAAATATTTATTACATCCATATGAAATGGCCCATTTTTTTAGTGGCTGCTGGTGTATTTCCATAATGAGCATGTTCCACTGGGATTGTGTTTACTTTAATAAATTTTTTTCACTGCTTCACTCTGATCGTATCTGTTCTTGGATAAGAATAGTTTACAGGGCAAAATGAATGCGTGACTTTATGCATAATACAGGAGTATCAAATTAATCAGAATGTAAGGTGCTTTCTGCTTTTTAATACTGACTAAATGTTTTTCTTGCAGAAGTTAGTTGAGTTGGCTGCAAAATAGATTGTTATATTAAAACATCTTGTTTATCATGACCTTTAAAAGATATTTGACTTTTTATAAAAAGGCCCTTTTCCCACAATGCATGTGAGAAGTGCTGTAAGAGGTGGCTATGGGAAGAAGGAAGTAGTAGAGTTTATGTTTGAGAGTCTTAACTGTGGCTTTGGGAAGCTGTGACAAATACTGAGGGATCCTGAAAGTCAGAACACTAGCTCATGAGTTGGGTTTCTTGGGTTTCCAGCCTGACTTTTCCTAAGTGAGAGATGTTTGACACATTGAGCCAGATTGTTGTCTTGTAGTTTTTATTGCCATAGCTATGTTCTGAGCAGCTCATAGTGGAAAACTGGAGCCATTTCATACTTGGGTGCTTTTAAAAAAAGAAAGTAGATGAAAGCTTTCTGCAGGTTTACCAAGCCCCAGCATTGCTGCGCATCCCAGTCAGTCATACCAAGCCAGTGTTGTGGCACCCTACAACTGGCACTTTGATTTTGAGTAAGTAAAATGCTTGGGGGAAAAAGGCAAATAGTGCAGGGATTAGGGCCCTCACCTCTTTCTCCTTTTCCCCCCATACACTTTGGATCCTTGTACAATTGTTCTTTGTTCAGAAGCAGCCTGGGATGCTGCTGTCCCTGCTTCCCTGAAGCTGCTCACAGTGTCTCTGGTACAGCTGTTGTCTGCTCATAAGCAGCAGCTTTGAGGTGAGAGAGGCTGGTCTCTGTTCTCGCTGCTCCGAGCCTTTTCAGCTGTTTTGGTGTGGAGTTTCACAGAACAGCTTTGCCAAAATAATTTTCTGATGTGTTTTTACGGTCAATCTGCACATTTTGCAGGAGTCTGGTAGTGCCCAACTAAGGGATGTGCTGTTTAGCATTAACATTTTTGTCCTATGCTCAATGCCACTGATGAATTCTGTAAAACTGTGAATTTCCTACATGAATTTAACATGGAATAAGAAACTAATGATATTGATCTTTCTGGGTTATTACATTTGCTTTTAAAGGTAGATGAAGCATTAACACCTGAGACTGCAGCATTGATCATGGCGGTGTCACTGTAAAAGCCTGATGACTGTCACTTTACTTCAGAGATAATATAAAGAGCAGCCCACCTTTAAATCAGGTGATTAACTTCCTTCTCCATGCTGAAGCTGGAAGAGTTTTTCCACTGAGTTTCAACAAAGGGCAGATTCACAAATTCTGTTCTGCCCAGACAATGGGAGTTTGCAGTGATGGTGCTGTGAATTTTAGAGTTGCTGAGATTTCCCCATGAAAAGTTCTGGCCTTTTCTTAGCTGTTGTGTTGGAAACCAACCTTCAGAATATAAGTTTGAGGTATGTAGGAGTAGAGCTATTTTGAGATCTTGTTCTTGGAAATATTTGTGGTGTTTTGTCTGTGGAAAATAACCTTGGAAGTATGACATGTGTTGCTGTGAATCCCTTTTGTTAAGGAAAAGAAGAGTTGATGATTTTGGGGTATCCAGTTGGGCACCCCTAGGGTGAAAAGTGCTGAGAAGAGATCTTTGAAAAACAAAAAGACTGTTTTCAGTGTTTCAAGTTTATTTCAATTAAAAAAAAAATCTTTGTTTGCAAGTGGAAACATTGGTTTTAACTTAATTATATGTTTCTAATTCTGCAATTATTATTTCACGTGTGATAGTCTCAGTACTCTATTCAGTACTACTTTCAGAACTTTTATTAGTTAATTTACCAAGAGCAGCTTGTATGTGGCCTTTGTTGATTCCTGTATTTTTGATAAAATACAAAAATTTCTGAAAGCCTTTCACAGCAGTTTAAGATTTAAATTTAAAATAAAAGTGGTCATTTTCTCTAGTTTTCTTACAGAGTTTTAAAGTGGTTTTGTCAGAGGAAGTAAATATTACATATGTTAAGTGTCTGTCCAGGAATGCAAAGATGCTGTGTATTAGTGTATGACTCTGAGGCATCTCCCACTCTCTTCTGCTATTTTTTTTTTCCTCCCTGCACTATTTTGCCTTTTTTGATAAGTAAATGCATAATGAATTTAGGGAGTGCTGGGAGACAGGAAATGAAAGGAGAAGCCATTTGATACTGGTAATAATATATATTTTGGGCATCTAACCTTGAATTAAGATGCAAAAGCTAAAGTAGATCACTGGAAGAAGTTTGTGTGATACAGGATTTAAAATTGCTAATGAGTAAATGCTGCTGAGGATTTGGGATTTCCCCTCCCTTTTTCCTGTTCCTTCAGAGCCCAGATTGTATCTGACAGCTTTTAATACTGGGTTTTGATTTTTGAATCTAGCAACATAGTAAAAGTCTAATAAAGTGAAACAGGTTGCATGGTTTCAATTTCTAGGGGTGGGTTTTGGTTTTTTTGGTGGTGATTTTTGATTTTTTTTTCCTCTTAAGCAGTTTAGCAGAAAGCAATTAAGAGAGCTCATTCTAGTGGCTAATCAAAATCATAAACCAAAACACAAAATAAAGGCAAAGTATAAATTAGTGCTACTGAAAAGATGTTCCCAAACCAGCTGTGCTTACATACATCAAGTTTACATTATTAACTGCACCATTTCTCCACCAGTATGTTGTCAGCACAGTGGAATGAAGCCTTCATCTTCACCCATTATTTCCTTTCATAAAAACTAAAATAACTCCATCATAAAATAAGGCAGAAAATAAAATCACATAAGACGCAGAGTTGGAAATGTGCCTTTTCATTCAAATGTTTTGTTTAAAAAAAAAATAAAAAAAAATAAATCAAAGCGGTGAAGCTGCACGTGAAGAGTTGAAGAGGGGTGCAGAGCTGGCTGAGATAAAGATGACAGATGGGTGAGGGGGCTGGCGGGGCCCGGAGCCCCCCTGTTGGGGCTGACAGATCCGTCCAGCAGTGGCACCGGGGCAGGGAGGCATCAGCTCCAGTAATGGAGAGATGTCTGCTGGAAAGATTGCTCTATCACTGTGATGGGCTCCTCGCACGTTATAAATCTGAGATTGTTCTGGGCTGCTGCAGAAACGAGCAGCTCCTTCTCCCTCCCGGAATGAAATGTCGGGCAGGGAAAGGAGGGACACAAATGAAAAGCAGAAGTGAGGAAAGTTATCTTTTTAACGTAAATCTCTTGTGGAAACAATATCAGAGCCATTAGTGTTTTGAAAAACAGCACTGTGGCAATCTTGGTCCTGTGCAGGGCAGAAAGAAGGTGCTTTATGGCCTCTCCTCCCTCCCCTCCCCAGTGCCTTTAATCTGGCTGCTGGAGTGATGGGCTGCTCTGAATTTCTGTGTGGGAAGTGAGGTTCAGGGTGCTGACAGCTCATGGAGTCTCCAGCCCTGGAGGTGTCCAAGAAATGCCCCGATGTGGCACTCAGTGCTCTGGGCTGGGTGACAAGGTGGGCATCTCTCACAGGTTGGACCTGATGATCTCAGAGGTCTTCTCCAGCCTAATTGTTTCTGTGATTCCTTCATTGCCTTTGGATTGTGATACGGAGCAAGGATGGTGTGGTGATAGAGGCTCTCCTGCCCCAGAAGGCAAGCTGAGGATCAGCAGTTTCCAGAGAGGTCTAAAGTGCATTAAAAAAGATCATGGGGGTTGCCTGAGACTTGAGTGTCTGAGAACTTTGAGGATCAGCCCTTGGCACACAGGCACTGCTTGTGGAAGCTGGCCATGGATGCATCTGTGCTCCCCCTGCCCTTGCTGCCATTTTTTTCTGCAGCCTATGTGCAGCTTAGGTTTATCTTGTGTCTGGTGTGAAGAAGCTCTGCTTCAGGGTTTACTTGAGATCTTTCTGCCCTTGTTCAAAATGCTTTGGGAGTCCTGAGCTGCTGCAGGGTTTGGTTGCCCTGGTTAGCAAATATTGTGGTTCCTTGTTATGCCCCAGTAAGAACAGATATGTGAAAATAACTTAATTTACCTTGCCAAATTTATACGAGCTTTTATTAAGTTTAGGTAGCTTATCAATATAGATTTCGTAGTAGGAAACATGGAAAATTTAGAGGTAATAATTCATCGGATTTGTAAAGGGGAATGTAAAATATGCTTTGTTATTAAATATAATTCAAACCAGGCAGAAAAGTGGATAGTTAGACACAATGTCCTGTGATTTTTCCATGGGTAGATTATGCAAAGCCGACTTAGTAGCTGGGTTTCCTAAGAGTGTTGATTTTTCTAGACATGAGAAAGGCTGCCATTACTGTCTGGACTTCTGTAGAGCATGTAGTTAAGGAAATTCCTGGGCAGACTGGCGAAAAATGGGGAAAGTAGCCTAAGCATGTTCAATGTAATTTGAAATTATCAGACCTAAGAAAGATTATTTCATTTAGTTTTCAAGAATTTTTTTGTGTCTGATCTCACTGAATATTTTTAATGATCACCCAGACACAAAATGGATGTATGATAATATAGTTTGCTGATGACAGATGTAAGAAAATATTGTCAATATATAGAATAATAAAGATGACAGTTTGGTAACATGAGGGACTTGAGTAATTGAAATGGGATGGAAATTTGTAAATTACAGGGCCAATAATTCACTTAAGATGACTGCTAAATCTGAAACACTAGGCCAGACAAAATAATGGAGTTGATTAAAAGAGACTCTAAAAGACACCAAGAAGGAATGGTGTAGACAAGTGAGGGAAGGCTCTGGTTCCTTTCAGAACCATTAAAGATGCTCCAGGAAGGGCCTTGCCTGTCCTGAAGGCATCAGTACTTGAGTCTTCCCAAGAAGCTCCACTCCTGTCTAGAAAATTCCTGTTCCCTGGAATTAGATGTGGATCTTTGTGCTCTGCTATTGGTGACTTGTCAGCCCAGTTGGGAACAGAGAGGCTGCTCCTCCAGGAAGGCTCTGCTAAAATGATCCTACCTTCTCCTTAACTACATTTGCTCAATGTTTGCAGACATGTATTCTTTTTATTTTTTTTTCTCCAGTACTTAAATGTTTTCTGCCCTCCATGCACTGTCTGCAAGATCTCTTCTGCTTCAGTTTCTTCAACAACTACTCTTTGTCTCACCAGAGATCTCAGATTCTCATAACCATCCCATTTGTTCCACCCTAGATGTTTGCTTATTTGTATTTGCTGTTATACATACTTATTTTACATCGTACCTTGCCTTTTTGTTTGCCTAATCTGTATGTTCTGACTCTATTATGAGTAATCACTTGAATCCCTCCTGTGCCCAGTGGGATGTTGAGTTATTTGTTGCACATACACAGTCTGCTGCTTCCACACTGAACGTCACAGTCTATGGTGACCTTTGGTTTGTGAGGTTGTTTTTTCATGGGAGGGTGGAAATTTTTCTTTTTTCTCATTAGAAGATGAGAACAAGCTGAGCTTAATGGATATTAGAGTATTAGCATTTTGTTGTTTATCTTTCCTTCTCCTGTTTACCTGCACAAGAGAGGAGGCAGCATTCAGGGTAGAGTGAAATAAAGGAAAATTTCATTCAAATCAGGCAGCATCCCAGGAGGAGAGGCCATGCTTCAGCAAAGTAACAGGCCTCTTTTTGAAGGGATCCAGGCACTTGTAGTTTCTGGAGAGTGAGCTGAATAATTTCGGTGAAATCCACCCAGCAGATGAGCTGAATGATAGGGAATGGAAAAAAGAGTCACAGAAAGGATGATATTGGAAAGGACTTCTGGAGATCATCCTATTCAAACTTCTGCTCAAGCAGGGTGCCCAGAGCCATGTCCAGACAGCTTTTGGAGAAATTCATTACAATATATCAATTTATTATTGCTTAATTTCCTGTATTTATTTATTTGACAGTATAGTTCAAACACTTAAACATGGGAAGAGCAGCCCATGAAGAGAGTAACCCTGTTCTCTTGATTTTTTTTTTTCATGTATCTAAGGAATAGCTACACTGAAATACGTATTTTGCATTTTGTAGTGGATGTTGTAATGGTTTCTGAGATTTTTCTCTCAGTAAATTGTCAAAACCCTCTGTAAGAATGATTTGTCATTTTGTGTTGTATTCCTGCAGCTCTTTGTATTCTGTATTCTGTTTCATGCAATTAAATTATCTGCTGTGAAAAGAAATGAATATTTTACTTAATTTATTTTAAAACTGTGGAAAATTTGTACACAATTGCAGCAATTCATTCATCATTCAGGAAAATATTCCATAACTAGTTCAAACTTGGCTTCTAAGCCATCTGTGTAATGGCCACTGTTCCTTTTAGGCACAGGACATGGGGCACAGGCTGTTATTTCTCTTCTCTGTGTCCCTGAAACTGCTAAAAATTGTAGAAAATAGATGGATGAATGGATAAGAAATAGTGAGTAGTAAACAGCAGTTTCCATGTTTTGTCTTCATAGCCAGTTGCTTTCCAGTGTAGCTTTGGAGATTTTCTCAGGAGCTTTGGGGAGTTTTTCTGCTCTTCCTTGCAGGTTCTCAGGTCTGTAATGAAGTGTTGTCCTCTCATAAAAATGTCATAATCCTCAAATGATTTAGAGCTCTTCTGGAGCAGAGATGGATGACACAAGGAATAGTTTGCTGTAATACACTTAAAGGCATCATGGTCTAGTTGCCAGAACCAGGAGTTGTGGAACTTAGGTCTCATTGCTGGCCCTGGAAATGATTCGTGTGGTGACCTTGGACAAATCACCTCATCTCTTTGTGGCTCTGCTGTGCAGGTTGTGGGATGGGGATCCTAATGCTCGTGTAGCCTCATCAAGCACAGTATGAAGAACGCTGTGGGCAGGATGAATTTGCCGTGAGGGGACAGCTTAAGTCTATAAATTCCATATGAAGGAAAATTTATCTGCCTTATCTGAGTTTATCTTTACTAAAAGCCTGGAAACAAGTGCATAAAATTCTGTGTGAGTTTTCTCATCAGTCTTGGCTCTTTCAGAATCTCACCCTTTTTGCTGGAATCAGACACTTCCCTAGCAGGGTGCCTTTTCCATTTGAATCCACTGGAATTTACTCAGGATATTTTTCAAATTTATAGTGCCTGTTAAGAAAGGAGGTTTGCCCAGTGGGCCAGTTGCTGTGTTTTAAAGTACATATTTATTATATAATCGATTTCACTCTGCTGTTCTCATATTCAGCAAGGATTCATTTTTCCACAGTTATGAACGTGCCTTGTGCTCAAATCCTGCTTGGGAATTGCACATGTAGGGTACCTGTATTGACCTGTTGAAGGTAAAAAACGCAAAGAAGGGAGGTGGCATATGGACAGTCTGATTTCTTAGACAGATATAATTTCTTCTGTTTTCTCTTGATTCTGAAGATTTTAAGAAAAATGGGTTAATATTAGGAATTCCACAATGAAATTTGTGCTGGGCAGCAGTGGGTACTCCTGGTGAGCATCGCTTGTGCCATGGCATCAGTCTTGACTGCCTGAAGGGAGAACAGCTTCCCTCCCTTTTGTTCTCTCAGTACCTGGGTGACTGTTGGGAATCAACAGACACATTTGTGCAGGTGCTTTCATATAACATATATTTTTATTTATGTCTTAAATACATTGCAATTCTAGAACAAAATCAGGCTTAGGAAGGATCTCTCTGTTAGTGCCTGCAGCTGAGGACCTTCCATGATTATCCAATGGGAGGTGCCTTCCATCAGAAAGCACTGGAAATACATAGAAATGAAATTAGGTATGGTATCTTAAGGCTTGTATTCAGTTCTTTATGTATCAAAGAAATAAATAACAAAATTTAACCTAATATAAAACAAGTTTTCTGGTCCTTTGAGGGCATTTTGTCTACAGTGTAGGAAGATTTTATTACCATTTAACCTTACTGTTTTCTTCTTCACGTTTCCTATTAAAAGACACATTAAAAGGAACATACCAGACTGAGAATGGACATGACATTCAGGTTTAAAAACGGAGTGTTTAATGGAATCATGAATAAATGGAAACAGATTTGTCTGTCAAAAATTAAATAGGAGTATTCTTTGATTAATATCAAAATCTAATCTAAAATAGTTTTAGCCATTTCATACAGGTGACATCTGTGCTTAAATATAATTTCCTCTCCCTGTTCTGGCATGACTGTTAATTACTTACTCAATGTAGTTCAACATTTAGTTAATAAATATGTCAAGCTTTTACCATGGTGTTCTTTTTGCAGAGTTGTGAATTTGCAATTAGTTTTAGATTTACTACATGGTGACAGACAGTGCTGTATAAATAGAGGTTAAACACACAATTTACATATTAATTTCATGATTCATTTATTCAATGATTTATGTGGATATAGATTGTATTTAATCTCCGTGCTGTAGTTGTTTCAGGCATGACGAACAGAATCACTACACTGGTGGAGAAGTAATGATGTCTGTATTGAGCCACAGCAGCAAAGAGGAACAATGAGAGATTTGGAAACCCAATTATTCATTAATCTCAATACTTTCTGAGAGGCTGGTGAAAAGCAGTAATAGGTTTGTAAAGCATGTATTTACAGATGTACATGTGTACACATGCACATGCACGCTGGGGAATTGGATGCTCCATCTTGTCTCTGTAATAACTCACATTATCATTAGATTGTGCTCTGTGCCCAGTTCTGTTAACCCTGGAGGCCAGGTTAGTCACCACCTTCCCATTCTGGTCCTGCATCTGTCATGGCCTTGTTTTCTGGACTTAATGTGCATGTGTGCATCATTTAAGTGTTTGCTGGTTATTGTATTCCGGAAGTCTACATCTCTACTACTTCTGGTCAGATCATTTGCATTCGCTCCCTCATCATTTATTACATTTTTTATAAGGAGCTTAACGAGGTTTTTTTGTCTGTAAAAACATTTTGTCTTTTTTTTAACCTGTAAGTTTTAATTTTGTTTTATTGAAGAGCAAACTATTCGTAGGTGAGATGAGAATTTGAGAAAATACTCTGATTTATATATGCCTATTATGCAGACATGGATATAAAAGTAGTTAGAGGAAGTCTGTTATTAATACAGTTAGGGTTATAAGCTCATGCACATGTATTTGGTATGATGAATGTACTAACTCAAAGCATATTTTTGATTTAGTACAATTTTCCTTCCTGCCAGTTGTGAGTATAAAGGTCTCTGAAGTGCAGATAGATCTTTGACCTAATTTAGCAGATTATGGCTTTTGAAAGGACTTGATACACTTCAGACAGTGTTTTACTGGAGTATATCTCTGATTTTGCTGGATTCCTGTTCTCTTGCAGTACTGTGTGTGATCCTGCATGCCTCTTATTCCAGCTCTTTCGTGAGGAAAGGGGAAGGCTCCACCTTGAGTGTGTTCTCTGAATCCATCCAGACGAACAAAAAAAACCAAACCCATATAACTGAAGCAAATAAACCAGGGTAGTTGAAACAGATTAAGAAACTGAAACATAAGATGTAATTACAATAATTACACCTTTAATTCATTAAGATAAATGGCTCATGGCTACTTGCTTTTTGGAAAGTCAGGAAGGGACCTTTTCTCAGGGAATGTTCTGGCTGCATTCCTGGCTATGCTGTGCTATCCTCTGGGCACCTTCGCCGGTATTTCACATGTATAGTTTATGTACATTTCAGGAGAGCATTTTTGGAAGAATGCTCTGATTAAAGGACTGGAAAAGCCACTGATTAGGTGAAAATATTGTATGAATGATTCTTTTGAGGTAAAGTGAATAAAGTGGTTTGGACTGACAGTGGTCATTACCACCAGGTTAACTCCACGGCTGGGAGAGGTGGGAATCCTGTTCTGCTGTAAGGAGTTGCAGCAGTGTGAGTTGAGTTCAGTTGTTGAACACGGTCAGGTTTTGGTAATGGGAGGTGGTGAGGCAGCCGTGCCCCTGCAGGCCCTGGAGGAGCCTGAAGGAGGTTGTGAGCCCATGGGAAGCCCACACTGGAGCAGGAGCCTGGCAGGACTTGTGATCCTGCAGGGGTCCCTTTCTGGAGCAGCCTGATTCTGGAGGACTGCACCCCATGGAAAGGGATCCACGGCGGAGCAGCTCGTGAAGAGCTGCAGCCTGTGGGAGGGACTCATGTTGGAGAAATTAATGGAAGAGTGTCTCCCATGGAAGGATCCCACGCTGGAGCAGGGGAAAGAGCAGCAGAAACAATGTGTGATGAGCTGAGCGCAGCCAACAACCCACCACAGCCATCTGGAGAGTATCCAGGGCAGAAGATCCTACAGAACTCTTGGGATACCTTCTCTCCTAGACATGAAAGGGTGAAAAGTAATCCAGAAATATTTTTTCCTTGTATTTAATGTCACAGAAGCTGCACGGGGATGAGTTGAAAACTTTAGCCTCTTCCTCATGTCCTCTTTTTGCTCATACATTTGCTGGTTTTCCTGGGTCTCTGAGCACACAGGTTGTGTGCAGCACATGCGTTCTGGTGCTGTTTGCCTTTATTTACCTGGGAAGAATTGCCAAGTGTGTCTTGAAGCTGCCATTTCTACTTCTTAAATCAAGT
Organism: Horornis vulcanius; assembly: GCA_013401035.1. Lineage (NCBI taxonomy): Eukaryota > Metazoa > Chordata > Aves > Passeriformes > Scotocercidae > Horornis > Horornis vulcanius. The sequence goes on from VZUA01091946.1 coordinate 73,399, forward strand.
CCCTGAAATATGTTAGTAGATCTGGAACCTCACTCCAAACCCCTTGAAAGTGCTCTGTGCTGAGTAGCTGACTGCAGGGAGCAGGTGTCAAACAGTATTTAAATGACATTCTCAACAAAATAAATATTGAGCTGCCCTGTCACTTTGGTGGGAGAATAATCTGCTCAAAAAAAAAATCCCATTCATTGTAAACTGCCTCTGACATTTGTTCTTCAGGAATTATTTGCAGTTTATCTTCTGAGCTAGAGCCTTTATCAGCACAGCAGTTGAACTGCAGTGCAAAAAAAAAAAAAATGGTAATTGAGTATTTTATCAAACGCTTCCAACAAAACGGACTTTGCAAGTCGTAAATGAAGATTAAAACCATTGTTGGCAGGGATGAACAAATTGGAATGATTTATTATCCGAAACATCAATATGTCACTGCTCAGAAATAAAATAAAAAGAAACAAACAACTGCCCCCCTCCCTGCAAAATGTGCACTTAGTCTGAGCCAAGCAATGGAAGGTAAATACGTGTTTTAATTATTTGTGCTAGAGAGGCTGTTTAGAAAAAGAAAAAGAGAGAAGAGAAAGCATCATCATAATGGCACAGCTGCTGTGGGACATTATGTGAGGAAAAGAGACAGTAATAAGAGAACTGTGTCAAAGGAAAGCAACTCTGAATATGTACTTCAGCTCTCCTGATTACAGAAGGAAGATTAAGTATTATAAATGGGGCAATTTGACAGAGTGGATTTACTACTTGTGTTTAACACCTAAAGAGCCAGGGTTTTTAAAAGGAACCTTATCTCACTTGTGAAATATCTTCAAAAACAAATTGAGAGGAAAACATATTGCAGTATTGTCCTACTTACAGTACATAAAAAATGGAGTGGTCAGGAAACAAAGAAGTTAATCTGTTATGAGCTCTGGATCAGTTTCAGATGAGAAAACAGAAGGCATGAGGAGTCTTAAAAGGACTGTGGGATTTGGAAATGGTATTTTTTGTATTTGCTCATAAACTAGGAAGCCTTATAGGTTTGATCTAGGGACTTGTTGACCCTGGTTCAGCAGAAGTCACTCCTTGTGACAGTGTAGTTGTTCTCCCTACTGTAAGAGCCCAGAAGGCAGCAATAGTTTTCAGGGACAACAGCAAAGCCACTTTGCTACTACTTCCCTAGAGAACTTCTTTGTGCAGATGTAGAATCTTTAATGTTGGAAGATCATCAAGTCCAACCTTTGTCGTCCTGTGAAGTGCCACATCCATGTTTCTTGAATGCTTTAGGGATGGTGACTCCTCCACTTCCCTGGGCAGTCTGTTCCAACACATGACCTCTTTTCCAGTGGAGAATTTCTCCCTAATATCCAACTTGAACCTCCCCTGGCTCAAATTAGGGCCATTTCCCCTTATCATGTTGTCCTTTGCCTGGGAGCAGAGACCTGAACTTGGGAGCTGGCAGGTACAGACACATTGCAGTGTTTCCAACCATTTCATCCCTGTTTTTTACATCAGGCAGGATCAAAGGGTTCTGCTTGGATTCTTTATTTATACAAAGATCAGAATGATTGAGGAAAACTTTCCTGGTAGCTCACCAGCTGCTGTTTCTGAATTAAGGTAATCACTGAGTTGAAACTTTTCTGTAAGTCAGAGGATGTGAAGCCACACTTCTAACATCCCCACATCTTTTAATTTTCTTGCTCTTCTTTCTCAGTAATGTGCTTTTGTCTTGAACACCAGGTGGAGGAAAGAAGTGAAAAGTTCTGTTCTGAGAACAAATTTTGCCCATTGCTGCGGTGTTTGTAGCATTTAAGCAAGAGAGAAAGGCTTGTGTGTTAATGCTCTAAATGTTGCATTTTTTTCCATTGAATGAAGAAGGCAATTTAAAAACAAAACAAAGCCAAAACAAAAAAGCAGGGATGGAAGACCAAAACAGGAGGTAAAGCCTTCTCTCATCTTGGAGAGCCAGCTCCAGCAAAACGATTCTTGGTGTTGTCAGCCTTTGTGCTTTGCTAATATTTTCAAGAAATGACTGAGTAGTAGAGAATTAGCTGAAAGAAATACTTGTCTAAGCTTCTGGCAGTTCAGATAAAACCCAAGAGTGACCAGTGAAACTTTTCTGTTCTTCTTTCTTGCAGTACAAACGTGCTGTTCTTCTGTTATCAAAGTTTGTGTATGTTTTTCTTCTGTGTATTGAAGAAGCAGACTTGTGTCCTTCACCATGACTGTTCACCCTGTTTTGGCTATTTTCAAAGTATTTTGTAATTGAAACAGCTATGGAAATTGATTGGGGCAATACAGAGCTTATTTCTCCTCCAAAAATTGGGATTCCCTAGAGTTTGTTACTGTATTAATGTATCTCCTGGTCATTGTTTTCACCGAAAAACTGAGATTTGTTAGAAATTTCCCGCTGTTCCTGTGCATTGCTGGGGATATGGTAAGAAAATATTTTTTTTAAAAGGAAAAAGACTTTTCTGATTCACAGGGGAGCTTGCTGCTCGTTACTGGTTTATTGTACATCTTCACCATTAACTTTGCATAAGAACTGTGAGTTGTTGTATCTTCCGTGTTGTTGCTTCTGAGTAAACCTCCAGCATTGTATAGAGTTCCAGGCACCTTTCAGCACCATGCAGTGAAGATGTTCTGGGATTTCTGTGCTGAACAACTCCTCAGTATACTGTACATCATTTTTATTTGTTGTAATTAAGGTCGAGAGGCTTTGTGCCATCTGTACAGTGTTGGGTGTAAGTTTGTGTAAAACATTGTGTTCCAAAGTGATTTGGAGTTCAGCAGAGATAATATTCCATCTTCCCCAATTAAAAAAAAATTAGTGTCAGTAACATAATACTGAGGTTGGAAAGTAAAGCTCTTAGTAATTGGGCAAATGCCAAATCTGGGAAATGGGACCCTTTCTATAAACTGGTTACATAACTGCTTGGTCCTTTTTTTAATGAAGCTGCTCTTCCATGGATTTCTGACTTTTCCATGGGTTTCTGAGTTAAAAGTAGTGCCTTTAGGGAAAACCATGTGTGTTGAACTTGTGCTGCAGGAGAGCTGACTTCAGGGTGTATCTTGTACAGCCTGGGAGAGAGAGTGGGAGGGCTGTCTTTGGGAACCAGCTTAGGGATGGGGATAGACTGAGAGTGACCAACTCCACCCATAGTTGGTCATGGACCCCATCAGAACTCATGGACCCCTTAGCAACCATCCTGAAAGTAATTCTTGTGGCATAAATCATAACAAGCTCAGTGCTGGCTCAGATTCTGTCCTGCATTGTTGTTTGGTTAAAGAAACATCTCTGAATACTGGTGAAGACTTGCTGAGTAAGGAACATTCTGTGTCTAAGCCAGTAAATTTCATGTATTGGAGTCATTTTTGCATAATAAATTCACACTGTAGAGTTAGAGGAGTTTGACAGGCCTGTATGTGCTGATTAATCTTCGGTGTCACCTTTGTTCATAAATTTAGTGCAACGTAGTACATAGGTTGGCAGAGCTTTAATTGTTATCCTCGAGAAATTAAAGTGTAATTCCTACCCCACCTATCCCTATTTGCTGTACCACTGGCTTAAAATATATAGGGAGAATAACATTATCAACAAGGCTGGGGATATTCTGTGAGTAGTATTAAAATATGTTATGTTGATTATAAGGAATGTTTTGGTTATATTTAGCTCTTCCGAGTTAACATTTTGCATCAGGTTTTAATATAATACGTAGTAGAGGAAATGCAGTTACAATGAGTTGTTTATGTACTTGTTTTTTTCAGTCAGCAGGTTTTTGTCTTGGCCCCTGATGTGCCAGAGACCTTGAATTTTGAACAATTAAGTAACAGTACCCATTAAACTTTATTATCTTCTGCTGCTCCCCAAGCTAAAACAGTACAGTGCAAAACTGAGGTATTCTGCAGGCTAGATGAAATAAGGGGATTGTTCACAGTTTTTAAGAGACCTTTCTTATGTGTAAAATATACAATAACTAGACCACACTTGGATAAAAATAGTATTTAGGTCCTGGCTTAGTCAAAACTGGTCTTTTTAGACTATGCTGAGTGATTTTGAGGAAGTTAATTTGGTATTTTTGAGGTGGCATCAAGAAATTATATTTGTCTCTTCAGAGAAGAGAGATAACTCAGGAATTCTCTGCATGGTCTGGGCAGCAGTGATTCCTAACCTGGAGGAAAAAAGCTCCATTTGTCCCTAATGGTGTGCTGCCTGTAGTGAGCTGTCCCTTGGTTTGTGTTTGGAGCCTGCCTGCAGCAGCCCTGGGGTAGCTCTGCTGCTCCTGGGGTGGATTTGGAGCAGCTGGACAGACCCTGTCAGCTCTGGGACCCCTGTGCTCCCAGCCTGGCTCATCTCCCTGGCATCCTGCAGAGTCAGGCCAGAGGGATTCTGTGCCAGGGGCTCCGAGGCAGCTCTCCCCAGGCTATCCAGGAGGATTATCCTTCTCTGCAGCACTGCTTGCATGGGCCTTTCTCTGGATTTCAGAGCTGAGTGGTCTCCTGGCGGCAGAATTTATGATTATGCTGTTGGGCAGAAGATGTCCAAAGCTCTTGGACTTCATTTTACCAAGCAGTGCTCAGACAGGAGTGCCTCATGCACTGACAGGTTTGATCCTGAACTGGTTACCAGGAGATGAAGTTCCTGTATCCCCAGCTGAGCCTAATTTTTCCAAACCCAGCGGATTTCTTTATTAAAAAACCCCACTTCTGCTGAAGCCTTAATCCAGTGGACATCATGGAAGACAGTAATTGTAACCGTAAATTATATTATGCAGTATATGGATGAGATAAAACTCCATGTACCACATTGAGCTGCATTGTATAGGTGTGGTTTTTAGCTTTTTTCTCATATTTTAAGGTAGCTCTTCATTGGCTGCAGTAGGAAAAGCAATACCTGCTTGAGGGATCAGATTTTCACGCAAACTCCAGTATCCAGATGGGAAATGCATAAATAAATCCAAAACTCAACTGCACCTGGGATAATACTGTGCAAAATAAAATAAGCCGAAATAGAGTGCACTGAACAGAGAAGTTCTTGTGGAATTGCCATTAGATGCTGTCTGTAATGGTGGTGTCTGTGTCCATCCTGCCTCAGTGTTCAAATGGGGTTTTCGTGAGCAATCTTCAATTACAGAACAGCTCACTGCTTGTGCTGCATGTTTTAACTCAATCCAATTTTTTTTTTCACAAGTTCTGTGTAGCTACAAAAAGACTCTACTGCTATTTTACAGACCTTTTTTAATCCACTTTGCATCCTGGCAGCTGCAAGTGTTGGGAGGGTATTTAAAAAATACCCCAGGTGCTGGATTGGAGGAGTTGGAGCATGAGTTTCCTTCTCCATCTTCAACAAGAGCTTATCAGGTCATTTAGAAAGCGTAATGCTGATTCTGTTGATTCAGGCTTTTAGAAAATAGAAAATTCCAGACAGCCAGATAGCTGACAGTTATGAAATCTGTGGTGAGGTTGGAAGATAATTTGTAAGATGTGGACATGTTTATTTTATGCATTTGGTAGCTGACTCAGGTCACATTTGCACTTGAAAATAAGTTACTCCTTGTTAACAAAGTGTGCAAGCGAGGTGGTTTTCTTCAAGCAGTTATTGAGTCTTCTGAAGTGAGAGGAACAATCCAAAGGGAGGAAGAAAAACTCTTCCTTGGTACCAGTGGTTTTGGGTGTTCTTGTGCACTGGTGTCTCTGCTGCCGCTGATCAGTGTTGTGGTAATGCCCTGCGCTCTACAGAAAAGAGAATGGAGGAGTGTGAGTGATCAGTAGTTGATTTAAAATCTAACATTCTGCTCTTACTGTGAGTTTTTAAATGGTAATTATTTCAATTAAAGCCCGTAAATAGCTCAGGTGGAGTCCTTGAGGGGCAGTGTGTAGCTGCAGTTTGAATTTGAAGGATTTTTGTGTTGTTTTTGGAACGTCCTGAACAGAAGTCAAACAGCCAACTTAAAGACTTTGGGTGTGGTTTTCTTTAGGGGATTTTTAATATAATTTTTACATACAGAGTATGGTGGTTTTAAGTCTAGATATGAAACAATGTCAGTATAGTTTAGTCAGTATAGTGCACAAAGCCTCCTTCTGATGATTCTCATCTTTACTCCAGCCACCTCCAGAGAGAGTTACAGTTTTTTTCAGAAAAATCATCTCCAAAAATTTGCTTGAAAAGACTTTCCAACTGCTCTGTCAAGTATTTGGTATTGGAAAAAGACGTGCCAGGAGGGTTCATTTTATGGTACCTGCAGTACCATAATATTTTTGATTAATGTAATGTAATTGGTCCTGGCTGCTGTTTGAATCTCAAATTTGAGAGAAAATTCTGCATGAAATGTGAGAGAACAAGTAACGGACATCACACGAATCCAACCATTTTATTTCTTGTAATTTTCTGTCTGCAGCAAAGTTGCAAAAACCCAAGGCCCAGAGTTAAGACTTTGTGCTCTTGCTGTTCTGCAGAGCAGGTTGAAGATGGAGACGATTTCGATTTATGGGTCTGTCAGTCAGATGTTAAATTAATTACAAATAGGAAAAGATTTCACAATGAAACAAACAAGGTCTCTGACATAAATTATATCCTATCATAAAAATATTTGGAAGTGTGTAATTATGGTATTTAGCAATGTTATCCAAATTATAATTAATAGGAGCCTCAATAATATTACCGCATCTTAAGTGACTTCACATTTTGAAATACTTCCTTTTATCTTTATGTGCATTTTGGATTTAGATATCCTATTTAGGTATTTTTATACTCTTCCTTCAGGGATCATTATTCTGATGCATCGTGTGCAGAAGTTTCAAGGTCAGCATTACTTGAACAGTTGTAATAGTCCCAACAGAAAGATAAATATATATTGACTAAGGCTGGAGCTTCAATTCTTTCAGTTGCTGAAGGTCAACAGCCCCTCTGAGGTGCTCTCCAACCTTCAAATGTCTATAGGTTAAATCACTGATGAATTACTGCACTTTCCTAAATGAAGGAAACATATTCTAGACAGAGGCAGCTCATGGTGTTGTGCCTGTTGACTGACACAGTCTGGAGGAACTGACAGGAAACGCTGTTCCCAGACTTGTGGAAATGTGTAAAAAACCCAAACGTCTGAATTTGGTGTGTTAGAGCTGGAGTGGGGAATAGAACTCCCACTCTTTTCTCTATGGAAGTCCTGTCCCTGGCACTCCCCGCCACTGAAACACAGTTATGATAGAATAATTTTCACTAACTTTGAACCAATTGGTAGCAATTGCTGGAAGCAGCAGTGAGGGTGTCTGTGAGGCTGCAGTGACAGAATTCCAAAGAGAATTCCCTGGCACACTGTTCCTCTCAGGACAGTACACAACATGCCTTGCTGTAAGCAGTGCTGAATCTTCTCCTTCCCAAAACATTTTGCAGGCTGGAAGTAATTCTCTTAGAGAGGACTTCCAATCTGCTCAGGAGTGCAGGGGCAGACCAGCTGAGATATTTGGCTGTGCAAATATTCCTGCAGTATTCCAGAGAATATGGTCTGCAGAGGTCAGCTCCAGATCATCGGGGGGCAGAATAGAAACCTTGTGTTCTAGCTGTGTACTTTACATCTTAGTCTTCTAAATAAGCAATCACTGCAACATCCTCTGCAAGTTTAAGGGGCTTCAAAATATGTCTTCATTTAATATTACCTTAAAATGCCTTTTGCAAAATCAAATACTCTTGAAAACATCATTTGAGTGTCATTTAAGGCGCACTATCCTAGATGTTGTCAATATTTTTAGTTTCAGTTTGATCTGTAGAATATGTGTACAGATAAGCATTCTTACATAAAATGTGAATTAAAATGTTACCTTTCAGAAGATCTATTTTACAATGACTTCTGAAGTTTGCGTTGTACACACAGGTTGTGTGCTCATTCGATATATCCTGTATCAGGAGGTTCAGATAAAGGTTTTTGACCTGTAGGTGATCTAGAATAAGTAGTTTTATTTTTTTATATATAGCTGTATTTACGTGTGCATCTCTATGTGTGTATGTTACAAATTTTAATATACAAAAAAACCCCTTTATATTGGGAGCTTTATAGTATAATTTTGATAGTCAACTTCTTTGTTCCTATCTACAAATAAAAAAAGCTGATCTGCTTATCAGCAGTGTAAATGTATGACCAAGTGTAGACTGACTCAAGTAATGTGGCCAAAATTAGGGAAAACATTAAGCAGTGTAATTTCTGTGGTACTGTGCACTCCCTTAACTTGTTTGGTATCTGATTG
>VZUA01091946.1:87491-99736 GCA_013401035.1 Horornis vulcanius
ACACAAAATTTTAGTTTCTTCCTCTTGTTTTTTAATATTATCAAAAGTGATTTTTGAATTAGATAACATCAAGAAACAAAAGAATTTAATGTTGAATAGTTGCATGAGTTGTAGGTACTATTCCAGATGATAAATTCCTTAATAATTAGCTCAAAAAATTACAGAATGCAAAGAAAAAAGAGTCACAAGTAATATTTCATTAATTTAATAATCTTCATGAGTCGTATATTTCAACAATTCAGGTAGAGTTTGCTCAGAGCAATTACTTTACTGTTCATGTGCATGTCAGTTATTCTCTGGAGATAGTGATGAATATCAAATAATTAATACAGCTGAGATTGTTTCTCTGTAGCAGTGGGTAATTTGTGAGATTGAGGGGAAAGGGTTTTTTTTAATTTTTAATTATCCCATATTCCTAAATTTACTTTGTATCAGTGACAATTTCCTATTCCCACAAAAGTTAAATGTGAAAGGAACTTTTCTTCAAAGGCTATTTGGGTTCAAAAGAAATGGAACAATGCAGTTGTATTTACAAACATAGACATGGAAGTTTCAGTTGAGTTTTGCGAGTAAAGAAATGTGTTGGATCTACTGAGATTTATTTCTCTTTGAAGGGGTAGTTTTGTCAAAAACTGGATGTTTCTATCACGTGCTGTGTGCAGGAGTCAGCTTTAGATGAGGCAGAATTTCAGTTGTTATTACATACCCAGTATGTATACATACTTGTGTCTGATTTTATCCTTGTTACTTACATTCCTTTCCCACTGATCCTAATCTTCCAGGATCCCCTTTCATTTTGCTTTCTTCCTTTCTACCTGTCCCGTTTGATCCAGGTAGCCCTTTATTTACTGGACAGGTTTTGATTAGAGTGTGAAAATCTGGTCCTTGGAGTACACTGGGGGTGTAGAACTCCTCAGCAGGATCCTCTGCACATCGTGTCACCATCTTTCTCATAACTCTGCCAGCTAATGTGAATGTTTTTCTTTCTGGAAGGAGGAAGACACTGAGAAAAAAAGAGAAACCAGAATGTAAAATAAATCCTTTTGTTCCCCAAATCCCCAATGCTCCCCCCCTTCCCTTTTCCCCCGGACATCTGCTTTTGTGGTAATGCTGTCTCCAGTCAGTTTCCATTTGAGTTTGGAGAGGAGGGTATTCAATTCACCTCTAATTTCTGAACTGCAATTAGAAATAAACTTTTTTCTTGCCCCTACTTTTTGCATCCTGGGGTAGCAATTAAGAAGAGCTAGGTGAATAGGTTACCATTTTATCCAACTCTATTACTCTGACTGATGGAGCTATTAGATAAAGGCAAACTGTAATTCTTTATTACCTACCTGGCTCATTTCTGCACTTTGCCCTGGAGAAGAGCTGCATAAAAGATCAGAGTGTTATTGAAAACTCCTGAGCAAATATTGAGCAACTTGCTCGGTCACTCAGGTAAATGACAGAATGCCAGGGAAATGCAGTGTGCACATGTGAGTGTTTGGGTAAATACGTGGTGAGAAACTGCTGGATGGTAGAGCTGCAGTAGGATGGCTTTGGGAAAGAAGAGCTGGGAACACTTTGTATATGATAAATACGCTTATAATTAGTGAGATCATTAGCATGGACACCATGTACTTAAGTATTCACAAAGAAGTCTTTAAGCTAAGCAGTTAGCTTCACAATGAAGGAAAGAGACAAAATGAATTATATACAGCTGAATAAGCTTTTCAGAATCTCCAAGGAGGTGACTTGTCTGTTGATGGCCAGTGGGGGTCGAAGAGTGAAATAATTACTTAACAGCATGTAAACAATGTGAGATGTGAAGTGTGCATTTTTTTCCTTTCCTTTCTCTTTTCCTTTTTTTTTTTTCATTGAGAGAGTTTCGTGTTGCGANTGAGTATTGGTGAGCTGTGAATGCAGGCGTGGATGGATCGAGGCTGTGTGAGCGCCCTGCTCACAAAGGGGACGGAGGAGGAGGCAGGTTTCAAGGACAATGGGAACCCATCATGTTGTTTCAGTTCTTTTTCCGGGACTTTCATGTGCTGATAGCCCAGCGGCAGCCCTGGAGTTGGGAAGATCCCATTAGGATGCAGTTGGGAATGCAGTTTTTTGTTATAGGCTGCTGCTGCCTGAGCCCTGAGCGTGGAAAATATTTATAGCTTGGTGCTACATGGGAGATCCGTGGGTTCAGAGGGATTCTTGGCTGCCTCCCCTCAGTTTAATGGATCTGGAAGTACAGAGGAAGCAGCTCTCCTCTGTAGGAGTAGCCAGGATTAGTATCACACTTGTTGTTTAAATGTGTATTCTTAGAGTTCTGGTAGTAGCAGGGTGAAAGGTCTTGAGTTTTACTGAGCGAATTACCTTGTAATAGAGCTTACAATAAATCAGAAAGTGAGATGTAGCCAGAAGTCCACAAGTGGTTTTTAATATTTGCAATAGTCTGAATTGCTCCTTGAAAGTCCTACTCCATTTGATTTAGCCCTCAGTACAAGTAATTCTCATTGCAGGCAAGAATATTTTGGGTAGACAGAATTTTATCAGGGGAATCAAGTGTCATTGGTATCCAGTTTTGAAAACAGTCCAAGAGAAAGATAGATCTCTCATCTATTTTTATATTATTTAACTGGGAATTGAAGCAGTGTAAATACATCTTACCTGTGTTTCCGAAGAATATGAGAGAAGGGAGATAGTCAGTGCCATATTAGAGGAATTATTTTGGCTTTTCTGTCTGTTGTTCTCCCTAAAGAGTCACTACTACAAAAGATTCCTGATCTCATTAATGGAAGCAACTCCATACATTTATATGTTATATTCTGGTCAATAAATTAACAAATTAGAAATTATTGAATTGTAAACAAATGTAAATAATGGAAATACACGTTTGGCAAATCTGTCTGAAGGAGATATCCCAAAGTTTGGAAACACCTGAAGTAGCTAGATAGGGAAAAGAGATAGTGGAGACCTCTGTGCTTCAGCAAGAACAACATATCCCCACTGTAAGCTGTAGAAACCTTCAGGTGGAATTTTAATTATATTTCCAAGTGGTACTGATTCATCATGGAATTAATCATGGAGCAAGGACCTGCGTTCACTGCTTTGAGAGTCATAGCTTTGCATGAGCAGCCCAACAAGCCAGTTCTCAGTAGAGCTGTACTCTGCATGTCCTTGTGATAGGAAAACCTTAAAAAGCAAGCCCAAGACTTGAGGCTTGCTAGTAGTTCAGTATCATGAACTAATAATACATGAATATCTGTTTAAAAGGTCTTGCATGAAACCTCAGGCAGATTGCCTCTTGTGAGAGCCACAGGAACCCTCAGTTTTAGAAAGGTTTGGAATTACAGAGTAAATCACTGATGGTAAAAGCCAAACCTGGGGTAGCTGTTCCTGGCTCCTGCATTGCCCTGTCCAAGGGGGATCAGTAACACAGGGCTGATTGTTACCAGTATTTTTGTTACTCTTCTTGGTCTTCCTGGTTTTCCCTCCTGCTTTCTTTGAAATTCTTTCCTGAAGAACAAAATAACATTACCTTAGCTCTGCACCTTCTCCCAGGCAGTAATGCCTTTTGGAAATTCACTGATTGAAAGAAATGTAATCTTTAAAAAACAACCATCAGTGCTAGTGAGTTGGGTTTTTTTTTTTTTTTTTTTTTTTTTTTTTTTTTTTTTTTTTTTTAGAGGAGCTTGGAGAAGCAGAGGTGCAGTTGTTGACTGTGATCTTTGCTTGTTGATGCAGAATTGAGTCAGAAATCACCCTAGAGAGCCTTGAATTTTCCAAAGAAAACCCATCTACTCCCTCTGAAACCAGAAGCAGTAGTTCTGTGACATTTTTCAGTCTTTATGAAGAAAAGAGTTAATCCAACAGCAGGTGCTTTTCAAAAACCCACCTCAGTTTCCCACCTCCTGAGCTTCTGAGCTTTTTTTCACTCCTTGAAGAGATTTGGCCAAGGAAGGAATATAAAGGCAAGCTTTTGGGTGTGCCACGATGGGCTCCATCCAGTACTTCGTGACAGAGAAAAATTAAGTTTCAGAAGTTTGTTTTATACTTTTACATCCTAAAATTCATTGCACCTGCCAAATGGACAATTGCCTTCAGTGTCCTGAGGGTCCTTAGGTCTGATCCCTTCAGGTGGGCACAGGGTTAATATTGTTCAGGTGCTTTAACTACACTTTAATGTGCTGTTTTAGGTGCAGACAATCCCTGAATTTCGTAAATAGCAGTGCTTCTAGGACAAATATTTCATAATTGTAGCTTTTGAAAAGTTTTAGGTTTTTTGATAAAACATTCCTGATTTTTTAGCTGTATTTTGTGCTGGTTTTGGGCTGGTTTTTGGCTGATACCATGTATTTCTGTAATTTGTCTGCATTTATCTTTGAGAAATGACTCAGAGGGTGGCTGCTGTTTGGACTGAAGGTGATCCAGGTCATTGTGCTCATGCCAAGCTGTTTGTATTTTTATAATTGCAGTGCAGAAGAGTTGTTTTGTTCATATCAGAGCAAGTTATTAATATGTAGTTTCTTTTCTGTTAATGTTTCTGAAATAGAATTTTAATAATTACCAGCAGTATCCTTTTACCATCGCCCTGTGACAATCGTAGCACATCATGACATAACTAACCCTTACTGGCTTTGCCACTAAGGATGTTTTTATTCTAGTTAGACTTAACATAATTTAAATAAAAGTTCATTTAAAACCCCGTTTTCATTCATTTGGAAGCAGCATTTCATGATGTAAAATCTAAATCGTCAGTGACTTTTAAATACCTTGTGTTACTGAAGTTAAAATTTCTTTACCTTAAAACAGAAATTTTTTCTACAAACAGAAGTGATTTTTTTTTTGTGTAGTAAAAGCAGAAGAGTAGAAGACGACCAGGTCTCACTTTATACACATGCTTTAGGATGAATTCAGTGTGGGGGGTTTTTTTAGCTAAATGAGCTGCTTGAGTAGGAGTTACCTTGGTAAAAAGAATATAATCACAGAAGTGTTCATTGCTGGTTAAGAAGAAATATAATAGTGATCGGTAAAATGCTGTAGATAATAGAATATGTCAGGGGCTGATCTTGTGTATTCAGTGTTCCATGGGCTTTGAAGCTTTGATGTGAACTTGTGTTTTCTGTAAAAGTGGTTGTGGAAGTGGAGTTGGCACGTCTATAGTCTTCAATTCCCTACTTCTGCAAGACATCCCTAAATAGGTGTGTTTATCCATGCTCCAGACACACCATGAGCCATTCCAGGAGCAAGGATGATTTTTTCCTCTCCTGCCTCTGCAGTGCCTGATCTCTGCTGGTCATGGCTGCAGGACTCTGGGAGGGTTGGTCAGTCCATTCTGAGCTGGATTGACAGCCTCTGGTGGTTTTTCACTCCACACCAAACCTCTTTCAGATGGTACATTTTTATGTTACAGCTGACACTAGCTGAAATGGTCTCATGTTCTTTGCTGTTGCTTTTATCATAATCTTCCCCTCTCTTTTATGTATTCCCCACTATTTCCCTCTATCTTCCAGTAAATAATCTGAGTTTCAGATGGGAAAATTTTTTTGATATACAAATGAGGAGGATTGAGCACAGCTATCTCAATTTTTGTTCATGGAGGTTTTGAACCAGGACTGGTGCATGTAGTTGGGCTCATCAAAGGGAAGACATTGTGTAACTGTCATTAGAAGAGGATGGGGACTTACAGGTTGCAGAATTTGATTAAAATAAAGTGATTTCTGTAAAATTCAGAGTTTTAGGTTACAAACAAGACTCACATCCATGTGTCATTGTAATCTCTGTGCACATATGCAAATACAGAGCCTGGAAGCTGTTGTTCTTACAAGTGATGTGTTTATCCTGATATTAAAAGGAACTTCATGAAAAGCATACTTTTAACAAAATATTTTGTTAAAAAGAGTTAAATTTATTCGTCATTCTCGCTAAAAACAATTCTACAATAAATATTTTAAGTAAGTTTCTTAGGGAACACAATGAGCCATCTAGACCCAAGTCACACTGACAGCACTAAAAGGCATTGCTCGATTTATGAGAGCTCTCTGTTTACCCAAGAATGTAGAAATTTCCCTTTCTAAATGGGACAGCCTTATCTTTATTATTCCAGTGCCTTTTAGTTTACAGTTCTGCTGTAAGCAATGTTTCAGGAGTCTACTGCAGGATTCCTAAATAAATGAACAGACAAAATTAATGCTCACTGCTAGCAATCTGCATTTCATATATTGTGTGATTGAAAGTAAGCCTTCCTGAGCAGCAGAAAAGAAAAATGATGGTGGCACTTTATTGATACAGAATTTATGTGATAACAGAAGGTAAATTGAGCTTCTGGAAATAAACCTTGTTTACAAACTCTGGGTTTTTTTTTTTGAAAAACAGAAGCAAACCGTGATGGCAATGAAAATCCAGTTCCAGGCACATCCAAGAAGCCATCTCTCTACTTTTCATCAAGTATGTGTCAAAATGGAAATAATTGTGCATCATATTTGCTCACTGCATGCAGACCAGCACCCTGCACACAGTGGCTGGCTTTTGATGGTCATGGGAGTGGAAATAAAACCAGATTTTTATTTGCAAAAAGCAGATTCCAGTGCATAAACTAATGCTGATGCCGTATCTGGATGTCCCCAGGAAGTGTCACTTCCATGCATTAATACAGACCAGGGGCTTTGTGTGCACAAGAAAATTTTCAATATGTCCTGTCCAGAGTAACTACAAAACCAGCTGATGGAGTTCCAGCTCAGAGCTCTGTTTTCTCCCCAAGATAAAATCCTATCAAGTGTAGCAGCTGATGGGAGCTGAAGGGACGTGTGCTGTTCCTATCTTCAGATAAAAATCTGATAAAGAAAACAGCTGATGTAAGTTAAAACACAGTGTACTATTTATATGCTAAAAATAACATTTGGAATGCTTTTGTGTTGAGTTATCTTGGCTGTCTTGAGCAGCAATTAATAATTTATTCTGCCTATCTTAATCTGCTTTTCTGTCTGTTTATCAATGGACCTTCAGTGAAAAAACCACAGTGACAAGTCAGTAAGATCGTGGGATTTGACAGGCTTCAGTCTTTAACTGTGAGGTTGCTCTGTTTTTTAAGCACACTGCTATTGCAGCTGAAATTTTACTTAATGTGCTTTTCTCAGTTCTGTTTTGTTTACTCTTGCATGTGACTGCTTCCCTCTCCCACCCCCTTGTTCATCAAATAACCCATCATTCTCCAGGGTGAACCTTAAAAAAACCACTACAAACCCTCCTGCCCCCTCCAAATGGAACCCCTAATGCTTGCTGAACTAAACTGGTGGTTTCTGCTAATTTAGGGGAAGGTTTTGGCCACAGAATAAGTTATTAAACCAAAAACTATCTATTGTTTTTTATGTACAGGGTGGTTAGGTCCCTATGGTAAGTTTTTGTTTGTTAAAATTATTTAAATAAAATGAATTTGCTTTGTAAAAATGATTTTATTTTTACCTCCTCAGTAATGTTTATTTTTCCTCAGCATTTTTGCTTGAAGTCTTGTCATGTTATTGTAGAAATTTAATATTGTTTGGAGGTCGATGAGGGGCCCATAGTTTAAAAAACTCTAATCTGTGTGTAGTTAGGAGAACAAAAAACACTGATAACCAGGTTGCTGCTCATGGGAGGCTGAGAATTAACATTAATATATATCCTTAGCCACACTTGATAGTGATAAATACAGAAAAGCATTCACATAACATTTTAATTCAGCAATTTTTGTGCATTTTCATAAATTTTTAGGCTGTACATCAATTGTAGAAAATCAGTGAAGCATTCCTTATGTTTGCCTAAGTTGCCTTTGGTGCTTGTGCTGCATTTTGGCTTTTTCAAACAGGGACTTGGGGGCTCTGGAGCTGGCGGGGTCCGTGCGTTTGGGGCCGTCCGTCCATCCTGCACAGGCTCCCTCCTTCCAGCCCCGCTTCAGATGTTTGTCTTTCCCTAATTAGATCCACGTAATCCATTCAGCTGGGCTGTGACGTCCCTCTCCCTTGTCCTGGCTGGCTTGGGCCAGACAATGAGCACAAAGATACAGTCGGACTCGTTTTCTCATTATTGATTTCACGCACCAGCTGGCAGCTGTTGGGGCTTGTTCGTTTTTATAACCCTCTGGGCAACTTTTTAGAAGTACTTTTCTTTGACCATCTGCTAAATGCAATTGGTTTAATAATTAAAGACTTGCCATCCCTTTTTGGAGGAGCACAAATGCTGTTCCTGCAGCTGAGAGTTGGCTGAGGTTTTTTTTAAGCATAGGTGGCATGATTCCTGTCAGCACTGCAGCCGCAGCTCCTGCGAGGGTCCCATTGCTCATGTTAATAAGGGGATGAAGAAAGGGAACTTTTCTGTGGGTTTGTTCGACACCAGCTGAGTGCAGCGTGTGGGGAGGGGAGGTTATGTCCAAGCTCTGCCTGCTCTTAAGTCCTGACAATTCCCAGTTCTTGTGTTTGCAGCAGATCAGGGAAAAGCTTTTCGCTGTGTTGTAAGCAGCATATTCTGGCCTGAGTTGTGCATCAGGAGAGTGAGGATGAGAAGATTTGGAGGTGTTTATCAGTGCAGGCTGTGGCTGCACTGATAACAGCAGGCTTTGGGACCACCATCTGCCTGTGCCCTCCCTGGGGTCAGGGTGGCACAGACCCCTCGGCACAAACTGGAAACCAAACTCCTGGAAATCATAAAAACTTCTATTGTGTTCTGTTACTTTCAGCTTCTTTCTTTCTGTCTTTCTCTTTGCTGAAGTGACAGCAAGTGAGACACCAGTGTCTGTCTTACTGGGACTAATTGAAGATAGAAAATTATAAGTAGCATGTAAAAGTTCTTCCTAAGAAAACCAAAGTGCTTGCTAAAAATAAAAGCTGAGACAGTAGGTCACTGCTCTCTTGGAGCCCCTGGATTTTCCATGCAGTTTGTTTCATAGGCAGGATGTGTAAAAAAGATCCAACCTTAGTTTGAACTCATCTTTATGCTGTGATTAGATCTAAACTTTCCCATGATTCCTTCAAAAAGGGCTGCTGAAAAATCCTTCTGTTTACCAAACAGTTTACCATTTGTTTCAGATGTACCTCAAAGCTGACCTGGAGGATTACTCTCATGAGAGGTGAAAAAGGGTAATTCATTTTTTATGTTCCTTTAATCTTGGAATTCTTTCAAGAGCTCGCTGTGCAGGAATCGGTGTATTTTATTTTGCTATGGCATCATTTATTCCCCAAACATTCTTTGCTGCACTGTGTATGCTTACAGAATTGGTTAGAAATTTGTGTGGAAGAGGGAAGCCTGTCAGAATTTGTCAGGGTTTTTTAATACAATTGAATAAGACTTTTGTCGAGAATGAAAAAGGAAATAGTCATGTGTTTTCTTAATAAGATGAAAGATATCTGTGTTTGCTTTGAGATTTTTATGTTTGTTTGTTTTAAAAGTATTCCCATCTTTAATATTTTTGTACTTTACAAACATAATCTTGTTCCAGACAGCTGTGATCTCTGGTCCCCTCTAATTCCTAAAGTAGACAAGAGCAAGTCAAATTTTCCAGAGTATTTGGCTAAATATCCCCTGAAATATAATTGAACTGAATGTGAATGCTTACAGTAAAAGTTCAGATTAGAGTGCAGAGTTTGCATGAGAAATTCCTTTCTTGAACTTAATCCTGTGGTGGTTTTCATATGGAGCATTCTCATAATAGATTTCATGGTTGTAGTATTTTTTTAGATTGCAACAAGTCTGCCCTAAGCTGTCTAAGCCTGTGCTTTGCGTAGGTATTTCTCTTTCAAACAAACCTCCTCACTTTTCTTTGTTTTCTGCTGCTTAATTTTAGAAGCTGACTCTCTCTGAGGCTGTTAATTACGAGCCTGTAGAAGTTTGTGTAAATGGGAAACGGACAGAGGAGATAAATACAATTTCTAGTATTTATTGAGCTGGCACAGTTGACAAAACCAGTGACAGCAGCACAAAGCACGTTTGGGTCAGTGATGTTTCTCTCTAGGAAGCTGGAGTGATTCTTCCTTGAATGCCCCAAACCTCTTGGAGTGTTTCACAATACTCTGTAGAGTTGCTTTGAAGTGTCCTTTTCCTGTGCTAAGTTTAGTTCTGAGTGAACTGCAGACAAATGAATGGCCAATAGGCCACGGCAGGGAATTCAGCTTGAGATCAGGCACAGGGAATTCAGTTCAGGATCAGGAAATTCAGCTCCGGATCAGGCACAGGGAATTCACTTTGGGATCAGGCCAAGAGTTGCAGTGCAGGTCCTGGTGGGTACAGCTCTGCTGAGGGTAGAAATCCAGTCAAATCCTGGATTGCAGGAGCCACTGTGTTTGATTGTATTGAAATACTGTAATCACTCCTTGATTTGCTCCTGGATAGTGCTGGCATTCACTTGGGTGTGTGGGAGAAGCTCCTCATCCTCTTCCT
Source organism: Horornis vulcanius (assembly GCA_013401035.1). Classification (NCBI taxonomy): domain Eukaryota; kingdom Metazoa; phylum Chordata; class Aves; order Passeriformes; family Scotocercidae; genus Horornis; species Horornis vulcanius. The sequence goes on from VZUA01091946.1 coordinate 97,872, forward strand.
CTCAGCCCGGGTCTGTGCAGACAGCCCAATGCTTCCTTGTTTCTGGAGTTTTTGTGGAGAGGTTAGGAATGAGAACTCCTAGAAACATCTCTCTCCTTACCCTGCTGACCTTTCCCAGGAAGAGGAGGGCAGAAGCCCTGCAGAGGTTTGGGGTGCAGCACTCTGTAGAGCTGAACCTCATGAACAAGTGGCTTTATGGGGTTATCTCTTAGCATTTTATGCCCGACTTTTTCCCTGTACAGAAGACAAATCCTTCACCAGGAATAATAGAGGCCAGAAATAAGCTCAGGGTCTATAAAAGGAAGTCGTCATAAAATGCATTCATGTGTTTGCAATCCCCAGAATAAATATTTTTGTTCATGCTTAGTAAGATCTGACATTGCTACAAATTCTGAAAGCAAGAAATGGTGTTTCATAAGTTATTTTTTCTTGGGCTTATTTTTTCCTTTTTCCTTCTGACAAAACTTTACCCGGATTTTTTTTTTCCTCTGAAGTGGCTTTTGTGGTTGCTGGGGGGGTGTGTGACTGGCAGATTTCTCTGGGATGTGGCTACAGACAGCTGTCTCCTTTTGGAAATGGACTTCTGGCTTCCACAGTGGGGTTTGAAATGTATGCTGACATGTGGGAATTAATCCAGTTTGTCATATACATTGGAGTGTGGCAGAGAGTGGGTTCCCCCCCCGCCTCTTCAGGCTGTCCCCTTGTAATAAAAATACAGGCAGAGTTTTTCTTGTGCTACGGCAGCAGACATCACGTAGTTCTTTAACTGACCCCCTCTGGAGATGCCACACATTCTGCTGCAGGGCTTTCCATCGTTGTTCCAAAGAAAAAGGTGAAAGGATTCATTCTCCCCTAAAATGTGAGGGTTTTGTCCCATGCCATTGATTGTTTTCAGATGGTGACCAGGAGAGGATTTGTGTCTCGCCACATGCCTCTGTAAAGGTTGTCAGTAAAAATGGGCTCTGCCTGCAGACTTCCGAGTCCTGAGCAATTCCTGGGCTGTTAGAACTGGAATACAGACTTTTCAGTGGCACAAACCTGACAGTGCTGTAGGCAAATACACTAAAAATTTGGTTTATTTAGTTTTGTCTTTAATCTAATAATAACAGGAGTGCTTGGAATGTTTAATTTATGGTATCAAAGGAATTTTCACTCATTAAGTGATGATCTGAAACGCGTCTGATTTTGCCAGCTTTGCTCCTTTATCCGTGAGAGAGCAGGACAGTTTCTGTCCTGTTTGCAGCTGTGTGGAATGACTGATGCCCTCACCTGTATATGAAAACTGTACAGTGTTTTCTGCAGCTCTAATCAGCTGGATTTTCCAAATCTCATCTCTGGCATTTGTGCAAATAATTTGTGCTGGTCTCGGTGAGGTTTAAATGTGCAAATAATTCCAGCAGGACAGAAATGGAAAATAGAGTTTGAACAGGGCAGGAGAAAACAAAGGCGGTGGTCAGTGCTTCTATTCTATCATCTTTTATTACAAATAATATAAAATAAATATTGAGGGGTTTTCTAGGGAACGTTAACATTGCATTTTCATTTTTTTTTAATTGCTTGTTGTGTAAAACGTTATCTGCAGTTAAAGGCAGACGGAGATTAATGCTAAGAACCCATTGCTCAGAGTAGTTCTGTGGAAAGATTTTATGGTACTTATATCAAAGCATGAAAGGTGCTTTTTTCTAAAGATTGTAAATTTTGATGTATTATTTCAAACATTTTTATGTAGGATCAGTTCAACTAATACATATTAAGTTCTGAAGACCCTTTGAAAAAACTAATGAGCACAAACACTGCTGGGAAAGAAGTATAAATAAACCATTCCATAGTCTTTTGGACTAGAATGAACAGCTTATTTGTAGATC
>VZUA01091946.1:101647-116581 GCA_013401035.1 Horornis vulcanius
GGAAAAAACCCAAAATCACAGCAAAACAACCAGGTCATGAGATTCAAAAAGGTGTGATTTATTGATATATTTATTTTTGGAGAAGGTGTTTGACCATCTGTATTGTCTTTGCATGATTCTGTGTGTGAGTAGATGTTAACTTGGCTGCCCTAAACCAAGGAGAAGGGAGCATTTCTCAAACACTCAACACTGCTCATGTTCCCTGTGCAGTGAATTTGCTGAATTCTGTGTGGTCAAACATGGCAATAAAGTCATGGATTTACGTGGTGAGGTCATGGATTGCAGTTTATAAAAGGCTTCTGGAATTAATGTAACAGAGAGAAGAGACACTGGAGAGGTACAGTAAGAGAAGTAGAACTCATAGAGTCCCTGATTATTCTGATATNAGTTGGAATTGGCATTTTTTAGCAGCTGGTTCCAGTATCACATTTTTGTAACAATAAATAAGAAGAAAATGGGGATGTTGAGATCAAGAAAAAATTTGTGGTGAGACATTTTGGAGTTGCTGGAAAGGTCTCTCAGGTCACTGGAGTGTGTCCACACAGCAACATTCTGTTGTTATATTAGGAGGAAATGAGGCAAATTACAATAAAAACTACATTTAGCCACGAAAGAATTTGTAGCAAAATTCCAGATGGTTTATCTTAACCCTGACAGCAAAATATGTTAACCAGATTAGTAATTTAGACACCAGTGATATAAGAGGGACTGTTTGGAGCAATAATGGTTTGGGTTTTATTGAGTTGGCTTCTTGACTGAATTTTTTTAACCGAACAGTCAAATTTTAATGGTTTAGGGTGTATCTTAATAAATGTGGCTCTTCAAAAACCTGAATTTGATGTATACAACTCGGAAATAATGGCAGATGTAACTCACACAAGTTTATTGAGTTTGTTTTGTTTTAGTGTAATCCTTTCTTCAAGTAAACTTCAGATAGCTTTGAACCATCAAACAGTGGTATTTCTTCAACAGCATTTATGGTGTAAGGAGAGGCCTGGAAATTCTTCTGCAAGTTGTTACAGCAAAGTAGCAGCCCCAAGAGAACTGAAGGGGTTTGGATATACACATAATTTTTAACTATGGAGACATCCGTAAAATACTGGAAAATGCACATGAGATGTGGAAAGAGGAAGGAAGGGGAAGGAGAAGGGGTACAACAGCCAGTAATGGAATAAGAATGCAAGGAATATATGTAAAGGTTAGGAAATCTTCTGACCTCACTTAGGATATTGTTTTTGTTCTGGTTACCATATTCTTTAAAGATGTAACATTTGAAAAGGGGAATTTGATTGACCTTATGACTAAAGATAGGAAGTCTGAGGAGAGGCTAAAATCATGAATTTCTATAACCTTTAAAGAGCAAAGGTTGAAAGGCATTTAATTGGAAAATATAAAATCTCCTGAATTATATATCGATATATAACTCTATTTCTTTTATATCAGAAATTATTATAAAAGGAAGAGTATCTGTCAGTTGAGGGGCAACTGAGCAACCCTTGTGCACTTTTTGCTGTTCTCTTCTGAGCACAAAGAAACCACGCTTCCTTTCCACTTCTAACATTACCTGAGCTGAGAAAATACAGAAACGTGTGAAATGCATTTGAAAAAGTCCGAAAATACTCTCAGATATTCAGACAGTCTTACCAGTCATTTCTGGAGGGGATTGGGTTCACAAATAAAAGTTGTCTTTCGGCCTTGGATAGAGGCTGTGGTGTCACTTCTCAGGAGACCTTGCAGGATTTAGTTTCTCCAGGTTCCTGGAGAAGGAAGACGAGAGGTTCCTCACCCTCTGGAAATCCAGATCCCATTGTTCTCTCTTCTGGTGAAATCTTGCACTCCACACACTGTGGCTGGATCTGTGTGCGGGCAGAACTTCCCCTCCAAAATAGGAGTGGGAAGTGAACCAAACGTGGAGGAAGCTGTGCAGCACAATTGTAGCCTAAAACTGCTCTGGAATGACCAAAATACAGCATTTAATTTAAAACTCCTTACAGGCATAAACAGGCTTTAAGATTGGTTTTTAAAATAATCCTATTCAATAAATGTTTTGTCTGATTATGTAATGTTTTACCTTTATTTAGTCACTACAGAGATCAGTTTTTGTAGTAAAATACCCAGATCAGTTTGCAGCTCATCCCAGAACCATGTCCTAATTAGCTTAAGTAGTAGAAAGAAGAAACTGAGAAAAAAGGAGCTGAACAGCAGCAGCAGTGTTGCTTGTCATGTGGGTTGGTTGGGTTTGCTTGACAGTGGAAGTGAATCTACTTTCAACATTGCTGTTAACTTGTAGAAACGGAGTCGCTATTCCAGGAGATGAAATGGGTGATTTGGTATTTCCCTTTATTTCTGATAAATTTTGGGTTTTGTATGCTAGGTGTAATGCCCACTGACATCACTGTTCAGCTATAATAATTTAAATGTGTTAACTGAGTTCAAATCAGGCCGCTCCAAATGCAGTTCTGATGTGATCCAGTGCTGCACTTTATTTGCCTCTTTCAATATTCAGTCGCATCATTCAAACTTTCCATGCCAAGAACATAAGGATGTTTCTATAGTTTTGAATTTGTAAATAATTGCCATTTTGAGAAAGATGCCTGGTCACTCGAGCTCGTACATTGATTAAATCTTACTTTTGAGTGGGATCCATGAGAATGCTGAAGGTCCCATTAGAAAACACCCAGCTTGATTTATACTGGTGAGTGCGACATTGATCACGTTCACATACTGAAACAATTATTGATGGAATCTATGATGAACAAGTCATTCCAGTTGTGATGAACATTGGCTTCTAGCAGACATTTGACACTGAACCATGAGATTCTTTGTTGTTACACCACATCTGAGAAAATCATTAAGCTTTTTGAAGCCTTTACAGGCTGGGCCTGAAAGTATTATTTGCATTAAGTTCCTTACACATCATATTTTTTTTTCTTGCACTAATAATGCATTAGCAAATTTGGGATTATTAGTAGCCCTAGCAGATATTACAGGCAGAAGTATAAATGTAGCTCACCTAATTATCAGCATGTACATGTGCCAAAGGACCTTTGAGAAAAAGAGAATTATGTTTAAGCTGTTAATAACTTAGCAAAGGCAAACTGCAGCAATTCTGAAGAACTGGAAAAGTTTGCAGTTCAAAATTTTTTAATTCTTATATTCTTCTTGAGGAAAGAAATGTTGAACATCAGAAGGGAAATGTCCTGCATGGTTGGCTTNCACATTTTTGAGTATTTTTAATGCTGGAAGTTGCAGGATTTACTTGAGAATTTTGAGAATGCAGGAACTGTTACAGTTTCACATCTGAATTGAAGCAAGCTGCCTGTTCAGATGTGCAGGACAGTCAGGGAAATACCTTCCTTGCTGGTCAGACCTCTGAAATGGTTGTACAGAGTTCTGTACATGAGAGCAGGCTGCTTATCAACAGTTCCTGACAGCCCATTTCACGTCATGGAATGTGCAAGGGGGAAAGTTGTGCGTGAGTTTGTGGCCAGTTTGTTCCTCTGTCCATATCATCACATACACTTGGGGCCATGAAATCTGCTCGCAGAAAAAAACAGGAAGAAATCTGTGATCCTCCCTGAGANAAGAAGCCACATTTTTGAGTATTTTTAATGCTGGAAGTTGCAGGATTTACTTGAGAATTTTGAGAATGCAGGAACTGTTACAGTTTCACATCTGAATTGAAGCAAGCTGCCTGTTCAGATGTGCAGGACAGTCAGGGAAATACCTTCCTTGCTGGTCAGACCTCTGAAATGGTTGTACAGAGTTCTGTACATGAGAGCAGGCTGCTTATCAACAGTTCCTGACAGCCCATTTCACGTCATGGAATGTGCAAGGGGGAAAGTTGTGCGTGAGTTTGTGGCCAGTTTGTTCCTCTGTCCATATCATCACATACACTTGGGGCCATGAAATCTGCTCGCAGAAAAAAACAGGAAGAAATCTGTGATCCTCCCTGAGACTGCTCGGAAACAAAGCCAGGGAATACAACAACACCTTGTCCAGCAAGATCACACTCTGCCTAAAGATCCCAAATGATTTGTGTAACAGCCTGAATAATGAATGTGGATTTTTAGTTGGGTCCTCTCTTGAGTGAATTCCACTCCCTGTGAATTCTTCCTTTCAGCTTGTGATCTTTAAGTTAAATTCTCTCAGTGTAATCTTACGTTCAGGAAGAAGGTAAAAATTGAATTGTCTTAAGATTACAAGACTTTTAATTGTCTATTTTGAACGGTATTGGTAATTACTCTAATGTTACACAGTGGGAACAGCTTGCAAGATTGACTTGTCATTTTAGTATTTAAATCTTTGCAGATCTCTGACCCAGTGTTCCCTGACCCACAGGTTTACTGTCAATACTCTTGACCTTCCTGCACTCACTATTTTATTTGGATTTTTTTCAGTGAACTGGTGTTACTTATAATGAGATAGATATATTAAAATTAATACTCCATTCTTTCCAAGTAGAGACACTCAATATTTTGCTCCTAAAGTGGATTTGAGAGTCTCCATACAGGCAAAACATGATCAGTGCTCCTCAAAGGATATTGGACAAGCACAAACCTACTGTCCTATCTCTTTCAATTCACACACATGGAGATCCTGTTTTTCTAATATTTTTGAAGACCAGAAGTTGGAAAGCCTTAAAAAAGAGACTTAAACAGTCTTAACACTCGAAGGATTTGCATTGACCTACATCAGAAATGCATGGGGTGAAAAACATTAAAAAGCAGTATTCTAGCCCATCAAACTTTTCCATTAAAGCCAATGTGTCCAGCAGTGATTTCTGCTCAGCATCACTTTCATTAGATGACTTCTGGGAATGTTCTACATGCAGAAGAATCAGGCAGGCAGAGCCAACTCGCACTTGGACTTGCACAGATGCATTTGCAGAATGTGGTCCCTGAATAATTTAGAAAGCAATAGTCCAGAGGAGCTGCAGCTCGGTGTTAAAGCACGTTGAGAAAGTTGGTTTGTAAATTATTATTTTATTTTAAAATTGGACCACTCCGAACTTTGAGTGTTTTTCTGTTTTCTTTCCACTTTTTGTTCTCTTAGAACTGACGCTCTTCAGAGGAGGAGAAAAAAAAGGTGGAAAATTAATACTTAAAGGCAGAAAAAAGTAGTCAGGGAAAAAAATACCCATTTTCCTTCAAATTTGCTCTTAAATAATGTTTAAATGAGGATGTTCTGCAAAACTGGTTTAGAAGAATGTATTAATAAAAAAAAAATTCAGGCCTGTTTTTTCAAAATACTTGGGAGTTACCTCACAGGGAATTTGGACACACGTAGAGAGGGTGTTGTGTGCCTACCATAAGGGATAACAAATCCATCTCTGGGTAGAGAGCAGCTTCTTGTGTTCATCTTGGATTATATGAGTTTTTCCTGCTAAGTGCTTAAATTTACTCTTTCCCCCCAGATGTTTGGGAGTAACTGTTGTGAAATTCTCGAGGGAAGCTACTGTGGTGAGGTGTGGGATCCTTGCTAAATGCATCTCAGTCCATATAGAATGCCTGCTAAAAGGCAGGATAAAAGCCAAATGGAATTGCCAAGCTGTTGGGGAAGAGGCAGCTTTTCACACAAGGTCACTCAACATTAAAGAGAGCTGGAATTCCGATATATTCTCAGAAGATAAAAGTTGTGGGTTATAATCCCATTGCAGGAGAATGGGTCTCTGTTAGAGCTTCCTGCACCCAGAGACCAGACTTAGCACTGCGAGACACTTGGCAATCAAAAAATGAGCTTGGATTTATTGCAATACGTTTTTTGTAGTGAGAATTGCCTCAGGTGAGTGTTGCATAAAGATATTACCAAACGCATGTGCAAGCAGAGTAAATGGAGTGCTGTTCCTGACATATCTGTAGTAAAGTTGGTGAGAAAATTACTTAAAAAATGAGAAGTGGCATTGGTGATTTTCTTAATAAATTAAGCATTGTTTACTTGCTGCCACACGAGCTCTCTGTTAGTGCTGTTTGTTTATTTATTCCCCCCTCAGATGGTGAGAGAACACTTCATTCCTTCTAGATGCAGGACAACTCCTTCCTAATTACTTAAACTCTTCTCTTTCCCTCCTTGCATTCCAGATGCTCCAGATAGCATAACAGATGAGAGTTCTGTTATGCTATCAGGAATATTTGTTAATAAGAAAGTAACTTAAGTAGTTAACATAACAGGAGTTGATTTGACCTGCTGATATGCATTTTTACAGAATAAACAAAGCCCGTTATCTGAGATTTTATTTATAAGGATCTGCTCAAGTGGTCTGAGATCCCCCTTGTTTGCCTGTCCTGCCCTAGACCTCAGCACATAATCTCACTGTACTGCTGCCCTTTTGACATCTGATTGCCCTTTCCATCAGCATCCATCCAAAAGCATATTTGTCTTAAAAGGAAACAATTAAATTCCAATCTCATACAGAAAACCTTTACTTTTCAAAGAAAACATACTGAAGAAGTCACAAAGTCGTACATGATGGGGAACCCTCACTAAATCAGAACCAGAAGTTATTAGGGCAAATTCAGCTCCTGCCAAAATAGACACCAAGCTACTGATCTTAATGATATTTTGCCTGTTTATATAAGTAATATTATAGGCACTTACTTTTTATTTGTTTTTCCATTAAATCCCATAGTAAGACTTAAGTTATAATGTATGTGACTAGTATCATTGACATGCAAGATAAATAACAAGTGTGATTGGGGAGTACTGAAATATTTCAAATATGAAATGATCTTGTTTTAGCCACCTATGATAGTGGGTTGAAATGGCTGAATGCTGGGAAATTCAGTTTAAATGATGTTATTCTCCTCTCATATGTGGATGTCCTGTTGCAGAGAGATCTAAGAGTTGAATTACTTTGTTTTTTCAAGGATAGAAATCAGTTTCTGTAGTGCACAGGGCAGATCTACTGCTCTCAATGTTTGCACATCCTTTTTTCTTTGTATGTGTTCAGATGATCCCAGTTGGGAAACCCCTTTTTGCCTTCGCTCTGAGCATTGTTTCTCTGACTTTGTCCATAGTCACACGTGCAGAGTTTTGGATCACAAGTTTGAGCTGTGTTTGACATCTGTGCCTGCAAACAACCGTGAAAAAGCTACAAATAATTCATGCTGTATAATAAGTGGTATAATTGAGTAATACTCTGAACTTAGGTTTGGTAGGGAAGCAGACTCTGTGTCGTACCTTCAAAGCCTTTCATGATGAAGAATTTACTAAAGGGAGTTTTGTCTGATTGTAACTTTCTCCAGGAGCAACCAGGTAAATAAATACTCAGTGTGGTGTTTTCGTATTGGAATGCTGTGTGGGCATCCTGGTTAACAGCTGCAAAGAAGAAATAAAAGAGACATATTTTTGTATCTTACACATGGAGTAGAAAGAGGGCTAAAGGGAAAAAGATTTCTTTGCATATTGTTTTACTTTAACTGTTAGTATTCATCTGTCACATTTATGTCATGCTTAGTCATACACTGGAGATAAAAGGTTGATTATGTCAGATTATATTGTAACTTGAGCTTTGAAAGAAGGATGCAGCCACTGACCCCATTATGAACTTTGAGTGAGCTAGGAGCAGCTCCTGGCTCTACCTGACAGCCCCATTCCTGACTGTAGCAGGGGAAGAGCTGGAGTGGGCAGATCTCACTCCTGTAGCTTTTTGGCAAAGGCCTGTTATAAGCCCGTTTTTATCACTGAATTTCTAGATGTAAATCGTATCTGAGTGAACTTGAAACAGTGCAGTTTTGTCATTAATTAAGCTTCCCACAGCTTTTGTTCTAGATAGAAATGGCTGAAATGATAGTTCCAAGCATCTGGAATGTCAGTGACAATCCCTGGGTACCACTTCTGTGCAGGTAGAATTCTCAGGAATTATTAAAGCCTCACTACTGATAAGTCCCAACCCATCCTGATTTTGTTACATCTCCAACTATGTAGGGTTGAATGCTTATGGATTTACAATGATTGAATAGCTTTGGAAATGCTAACAAGGTTTTTTTCATTTAGTGAATTTTATGGCACAGGAAAGGTGTGGGCTGCTGTTTCCAAACTTTCAGAGCTTATGGATTTGTATGTTACCTGCTAATTTGAGGAGTGCAGCTTGCTCACCTGTGAAATCCTTTTGTTCAGTCTGAGATCAAATTAAGTCTTGGGTGGTTGAGAATTAGACAAGAACGTGTGTGTGTGTCTATGTATATGTATACACACTGAAACACATCTGTGTGCTTGGAGTCTACTCTGTGCTTGTTAGGGTAAAAGAAATTCAGCAGCAAGTTTGTCTGTTCAACAGTCAAAATCACAATAATGACATTAAATGCTTTCCTATTTGATATTCAAAGGTAAAGCAAGTCCAGCTAAGTGAATTAAAAGAATTGTTCTTAACAATGAAGTTAATATTTTTCCCAGCTCTCTGACTGACAGTTTAATGGAGGTTTTATTGTGTTATGTTAATGATGTCTGTGGAATATTTATTTCTTTGTTTGCATCTGTCACTTATAGAGTTAATTAATATTCTGCTGGTTCCATATAGCTTTTTGTTCAAAATCAGTCCTCTTTTACTCTGTGCATTTCTTTGGCAGCCCTGTCGTTAAAAAAGGAGAAGTTTGCAGAGTCCTGAGCAGCTAAATGTCCCTACACACAGAACTGCAGTTTGCCACTGATACCTTCTGCAAACCAGGACTAAAATATCAGTGTAGTACATAAGCCTTTTACCACCCTTGAAAACCCAGCTTGAACCTTGAGCGAGTCATTTACATGATATTTCCTTGGGATTACCTACATTCTTGTCCACTTTGACCTTGTAATTTTGCTCACAGTTGGAAATGTAATGCAGAGTGACTAAGATAATGTTGTTTACACAGACTTTAAGTGGAGTGACATTATAGTCAAGCAAGTGTCACATCACCCAAAGTGAAGGAAGACTTAATTACCATAATCCTGTGAATACTAAAATTCCTTAGCCATGTGCAGCATAATAATGTAATGTTCTACATGTTCCATTTAATAACCCGAAGGTGCTGCATTAACTCTTGGGGAACTTTTAGTTACCCTAAAGTGAAAGCAGACAGATTTAGAGCAGGTTGGGAGAGATTCTGTGCCCAGTGGAGATCCTTGGTGTGTTACACTGCTGCCAGCACATCCCATCTTCTTTAATTTATACTTCAGCAGGTGAAACAAAACCGAAGCCACTGCACCAGCATCTCTGTCGATCTAGTGGGTGTGGTCTGGGCCAGGGATTTCTGCAGGTGATGAAGGCTTAAGTTCAGTAAATAGCAGGATTGAGACAGTAATAAAACATAGTTTGTCATAGCAAACACACCAGTAAGTGGAGAGGAGCGTTAAATCCTTCAACACTGGCACAATCTGTTCTTTAAGTATTCAAGCCATCCTACCTTTCTGCTGATAGTCAGTGCTGCACCAGCCTTAAGGACTCAGTGAGTAAATAGATCTTGAATGAGGATATAATCATGAAAAGGCAAATCATGAGCAATTATGGTGCTTCACAAAGAGCTAAAGTATTTGTCATGTTCTCTTCTGAGCAGTGTGTAACTGTTTTATAGAGATGGAGTGATTATTCTTAATACGTTGTCTTTGAGGAGCTGAGTAACAGTGCACAGCCTCCTGCATGCCATAAACACAGTTACAGACTGACTTAAACAATAAACAGACTATTTAGGAGCTGCAAGAATGCAATGTAGATAAAACAGAGTTCAAGGAATAGCTTTCTTCCTTTTCTTACTTGGGAGCCCAGAGAGTTCTCAAGATCTTTCCTGGCCCATGGTTCTGCTGTCTGGGCTCTGTGCTGCTGTGGTCAATGGCCAGCAGGGACAGATGGATATGAAAGCACAAGTGGAGAACCCAGTGTGATTCAGTGTTGTTTGAAATACAGATGTTGGGTTTTCGTCATTTTGAGAGCAGCAGATACAGCGGTTAATCTTGGGAGGGGTTGTGCTTTTATTTGGAACTGGTTTTTGATAACTGCATGTGGTGTGTACCTGTATGCTAATACTATCTGTCAGGATGTAAGACTTGGTTCTCAGAGGACTGGAAGATGTAAGTTTACAAGGAAATGTTAGAAAAGGGGACATTAAAAAGCATGTGCTGCTGGTGGATGATGTGGGTGTACCAACAGGCAGAAGCACTGGAGCAGTGAGTCAATAGCTGCTGTTGGTTTGTGCTGGCACAAAAGAGCTTTTTTCTCTACTTACAACAGTGTGATGCAATTGATGCAATTGCTTTTAATGGAATTGGGCTTATTTGTAGGGAGGAGATGGGAAAGGAGGGTTTCTCTGTGTTAGTAAGGGTTTTAAAGAATGGATATTGGCCTTAAGGGTGCTTTCCAAAAGGAGGATGCAAACTACTATTGCGTGGCCTATGCTTTACTGTATTATAGCAGTTCTGTAAAGGTGTCCCTCAAAAATGGTGCTTTTCCCTGGGAATTAGGCCTGAGGGGAAGACAGGAGGGTATTCTGCAGTCATCTCCAAACCATCTCAAAATTTTGAGGAATGAAATTGATACAACAAGCAGTTTGTGCTCATCTTGTCACAGGGGTATTTGTAGTCATACACATACACAGTGCTAATACAGAATAATTTTCAAGCTATCTCTTTTTTTTCTGTGGAATTTTTAGCCATTTTATGTGTTTAAAATAAATGACAAATCTTTTATCGGGGCAAAGAACTAGACTTGCTGTTTCTTGGGTTGTTTGTGTAGAATTAAGCCCTGCTTAACGCTACTGATTGCCAGAGGTCTGGCCTTGCCCTGTAGTATTCACTGAGAGTATTATGAGCTAAATAATAGAAGACAAAACAAATGCAAATGACAGAGAACGTAAATCATACATGAGAAAAGTTTTGTTGTTACAGATTTATTTATTTATTTATTTTTAGTAACAAACTTCCACTCTTACCAGCAGTGGTGCATTCTCATTCATGCATCCCTATGCTCTCTGTGGTACAAGAGGAGGATTTGGGGTGCCCTTGAATCTGGGATTTGTGTGGAACTGTGCTAGAGCTCTGTGCAAAGCTGTAGCAGCATTTGCTCAAAGCCCAGCTTTGTGCTGTCGTTCAGCCCCAGCACAATCAGGCAGGCTCCACTTGTGGCTCTTGTGTCCAGATGGCTTCTCACTGTTCCGAGCTGCCTGTGTTCCCTTAGAAATGCGGCAGGGGCCGTGCCCTGGGTGTGGGGCCGTGCCCTGGGCGTGGGGAAGCTCGGCAATCCAGGCTGGTGTTGCGGGCTGGAGCACCTGTGGGCGCAGGCCGGGCTGGCTGTGCCGCCGCAGCTGCCGCCATGAGCAGCAGTTGGAAGCGCTGCCTCACCAGGCCCCCCGAGACCTCTGAAGGGTTTGCACTTTCCGTGGATGTATAATTTTTGTTGATTAACAGGAGTTCTGGGAAGGAGCCCTTTTGTAAAACTGATGACAGGGAGGAGCTGCCTGGGGCAGAGGCTGTCAAATGATCTCCTTTGTGACTGCAACAGTGCAAATATTACCAAGGAACCAAAATCCCTTCCCTCATCCAGGGCTCCCTGGGGGTGGCAGTGCTCAAACACAGAACTCTTCCCATTGCCAGAGATGAATCTTACAGGTTCCAGCTTTTTTTAAAATTTTTTAATTTCAGATTATGGAGTAGTTTTCGAACATGCAGATTTTATAATATCATTCTTGAGAGCAGAAAGGTCAGAGACTTTTCCAAAATATTAGGACACCGGAGTTTGACTTTTGTCATTGCTGGCGTCCTTAAGTTTATTTTCCTAGATGTCTGAGTAATTAGTGTTGTTGTGACTGAGAGCATTTCGGGTCCAGCACATTTTAGTTTTCCTTTTAGAGTTTTCACACTCTATTCTACGTTGTTCTGGACTGCAGAGGGTGGGAAATGGTTTTCCAAGACGCAAGTGCCAGTTACAAAGATGTGGAAGAACATCCTGAGTGGACTGAGTTTGGAAAGTTTTGAAACACACATTGAAAGTTCAGTTTGCATAAAATCTTTAAAGGAAGCCTGTAAGAAGTTTGCCTGTAAAGACAGTCAGTGGCCAAATAGTGTCCAATTTCACGGTAAGTCCAGCGGCAATTTCATCTCAAACTTTGCACAGGACAGCATGAACTATTCTACTATAAAACTAAACCAAGTTTTCCATAATTTTTTCCCATTCCTATAAAAAGTCTATAAAAAGTCTCTTGAAACATGATTGAAAATAAGAGGGATACAAATATATATAATATGTTGATCATGGGGGTCGTGGGTGGCAGAGCCTGGAGCTGGCATGGGGAGGGTGACCCTGCCTGTCCATCTGCCCATTCCCTGCCCATTCCCTGCCTGTGCCCGGCGTTCTGGGCTCCCTCAGATTCCTGCAACTGCAAAACTAATTAGTGAAATTAAGTTGAAAATGCTGTAAACAAGTGAAGTTGTTATTCATTCCGTACAGCACTACAAATGTGGGAGGACATGTTAAATGATAAATTAGGCATGAACTGCTTTAATCTGGAAGCTGAACATGCCAGCGAAGGGCCTGCATTTGTAATTAGCATCAGGGGCCACAGGAGAGTGGTGCCTCTTTTAAAACAGTGACAGGGAATTGATCAGTTTAGGTTGCCGTGGCAACCAGGAGCCCTCCATCACTTTCCCTCGTCCTCCTATTATGCCATCCCCACGTTCAGAAATATATTTATGAACTGTAAAGATAAACTACTCAATAATGCAAAAGAGGCTCCAATGCTCAAATGCCAAAGTGATGGGGGCCAAGCGGCTGCCTGACTACCCGATAACAAGCTTAAGTGTTCTCTGGTTGTCATGACATTTCTTTTACAAAGCAAATGATGTCTGCAGGAAAAAAAAAAAATTCTTAAAATTAGCCGAGAATGCAAATCTCTTTATGAGGCTGTCACCTTCATAATAACAGACAATAACTGATGATTTATGAGATGCCACCATAGCAACCAACTCCTTCGGCACCCTCTGGTTCCTCTCACACAATAGCTTGGGCTCTTGTGGAAAAGTTTCCAGAGCAAAGCTCAGGAGATCTTTGAGTCTCTTACTCCACGAGATGGGCAAATGTTGCAGGGATTTTTGTAGTTGTCCTACATGTAAAGGTGCTGAAGTCCCTTCTGTAAAAGCAGTGTAAAGCATTATTGAGATAGAGTGACTTCAGTCTGAGAAAACAGATCATTTTTATTTGCTGTTCAAGTTGCAGCAAGAGCTGGGACACCCAGATCTCTGCTATGCACTTGACTATTCTGAGTCTGCCATATAATAACTTGTATTTAAAAGTGTTGGTTGTGTAAATCAGCTCTTTTTATGCCTTCTGGCGTGTGACTGTCCTAGAATAAGTGGTTGATTAGGATTAAAACTTAAATGACTGCAGAAGAAAGGTTTTTATTTGCAAATGGTTCATTACATGGTGAATGATTTTTTAAAAATAGCTTTTTAGATGACTGTATTTTCTAACTGCTAAAATTGACTTCAGGAGAATTAGGTTCTCTAATCTTGGTTAAAGGTCATACAGCGCTAGGAGTTACCAGGTGAAGTAGTGTTTTTGTCTTCATGCCAAATAACCATATTATTTGCTCTTCTGAACAGGAGTAGGGGGCATGGAAACCCTCATACTTCAGTCCTGCATGACTTCATAAAACTCAGTCTCTGAATTTGGTGCTTAGAAAGGCCAATTTAATGTTGAGGGAGGTGAACTGTCAGTAGCAGCTTAATGTGGTGTCATTCACCTTCCCACTCCCCCCAATCCCTTCCCCTCTTCCTGCCATTAATTAATGGAGAGTCTAAATGTGCCCTTTTATTGCAGTTCCCTTTTTAGAAAAGTACTGTAGTAGTAAGAAAAGTCCACTGATTAGAAAAAGCATTCTGAGAGTAATATGTTAATTCTTAGCCCTTATCTTAAGATCCATACTCAGACAATGATTCCAAAAAAAGTAATAGAAACTTGTTTGAATTAAGAATTCATGATCTTTCCCATTCTTTTTTGCTTTGTCAAGTATGACAGGTAGAGCTGTCAGTTCCAGAAAGTGATTTCTGGTAGAATAGTATCTTTCAGTCACCCTGCCTGGCATAGAGAGGAAAAAAAGAATAAATAGATGGAAACCCTTTATGTTGTTCCTGGTTATAGCCAGGAATTAATTTTTCTGTTCTCATTTTGATTTTTTTTTTAACTCACTTAATCTAACTAGCTTCATAATTTCTTCAGGAACAGTTTTTACAGGAATAATTATATATTTATGAAAAAAATGGAGAGTTCTTCACGTGTTTAGGATGAAAGCAAATAATCTTGGTGGTTTTCTCCTCCATGGCTGTGTCTTCTTTCCATCCCCATCTCTGACTCCAGCAGAACTTGCTGCATTGTCTGCCACTGACTGTTTCAAAACCACAAACAAAAACCCAAAAAACAAACCCAATTCCCATATCATCTCCCATCTTTTTCTGGATAACCAGGTTTGAATAGTGTTAAAAACACACACAGGAAGAAGAGGAAGGAGTAGAGGCTGTTGGTGGTGGTGGGCTGTACAAAGTGGTTGTGATTTCTGTGGCTGGACCTTTGGAAACCCGCTCCTATTCTGTGTTCTCCTCTCCCAGTGCTGCCCTGGTTTCAGGGGTATGGAGGACATTCCCTGGCTCCCTCTGGAGCTGGGCTGGGTGTGGGACTGTTCTCATCAGCATTTTACAGGCTCTGTGTGCTGCAAGTGCAGAAAAGGCAGTAAAATTTTTTGCGGTGTATTGACCTGAAGTCCATTTGAAGTTGATAAATACCAGCTGTTCAAACAGAAAATTAAATAAAAGCAAGTCAAAACTTACTCTGAAGTAAACAGGTGAACAGTGTGTAAGACAAAGCAGTTCCCCAAAGGCATTTTTAGTACATGGTCATTATTTAACTCCTGACTGAAAATAAACAATGCTGACAGAGTGTGTGTTGGGGGGCT
Organism: Horornis vulcanius; assembly: GCA_013401035.1. Classification (NCBI taxonomy): domain Eukaryota; kingdom Metazoa; phylum Chordata; class Aves; order Passeriformes; family Scotocercidae; genus Horornis; species Horornis vulcanius. The sequence continues at coordinate 116,557 of VZUA01091946.1, forward strand.
GTGATATATGAACAGTGTCAGTTCT
>VZUA01091982.1:0-13016 GCA_013401035.1 Horornis vulcanius
AGCAATGACAGCTCTAATACAGAAAGATGTTGGCCTAAATGCACACAGAAGGATTCACAGACCAGTGGTGCTTTAGCAGGGAGACCTATGTAGCAAAAAATGAATGAGATTCCCATCAGCCACACATGGATATGCATGGAGCTAGGACAGGAATGGAGTACTTGATCCTAAATCCAACCTGTCACAGACAGACTTATCTAGTCCCAGTCCTACTGATAATAGTGTGTATGTGGGAAGTTCCTTGCCTGTGTATGTGGGAACTCCTTGCATAGGTGCCGTAAGGTTATAATGTAGCACTGAGGCTTTACCTATGCCATATCTAACTTTGGGCTTTTTTGTATTGCTCTCAGGAGGGTCTTCCATGAGCAGCTGACACTTGCTCCCTCATAGACTAGTGTCAGAGGACCCAGCTCATGGCATTTGTCTGACAGTTAAGGACTTCTAGAATTAAAACTGAAAGCCACCTCACTGAGGACAAGAATGACGTTGCTGTCAGTAGGGAGCAGGGATAGACACCAGCATTAGCACACTTAGTACAGGCTCCAGGGTATCTTAGATCATTTCTCCTGGGTCTCAGCCAGGGCAAGGCACCACTCATCAGCTAATTCCAAGATAGCAACAACAGCATGGAATCCACAGAGAGAGCGCACATCACTATGGGAGAGAAAGGAAGCCTCGGAGCCTCTCCAACCCTTGGAAGTCAGCCACGCTGCTTCTGAGCAACAGAGCTGTGCTGACTGGCAGCCAGAGGCACAAGTAACAGGATGGGCTGCCAAGTCACTACTGAGCAGCTCTGCTCTAAATTCTCAGCATACCAGTAGCAGTTTTCCCTATGGGCTGACAAAAAGTGGGTTTCCAGTAGGAAAATAATAGAGGTGATTTCACATACTGTGGATCTCGGGCCAGGACTCGGGCTCAGAGTGTAATACTGCCCTTGGCCATGGGGTGAGAGGAGAGGGCAGAGAATCAGCCTGAATCGGCTGGGATAACCATCCATCAGCTACCTCCCAGCCCAGACAGGAGCTCTTCACTTCCACCAGTCACTCTGTTCCCTCTGGCCACGGCAAGGGCTGCTCAAGTGGGATTTGCTTAAAACCTCTTGCAGTAAAATAAATCCATTAAACTGAACTCTAAAAACAAACCTAGAAAGCCACCTCCCCAAACGCCAAACCTGATTCAATTATTGTAGTGAGAGGCAGTGGTAATGTTAGGAGGAGGAGGGGTTGGCAAGGCAGATCTGGTTTCCTTTGATCTTGTCACAGATTTTAGTTTGAGGCCAGCCAAAGCCATTCTTCTCTCCTTCTCCTTAGTCCTGGGGCAGCAGAATGCTGGTGTTTCATTGATGACTCCCAAGGCCCTTTGAAACAGTGGGTTTTTTCTGTGTACTGCTTTTTTTTTTGTCTAATCGGTAAGAAGTTAACACTTCCTTAACATGTCTTTGTGTTCATCTAATCTCTGCTGTTTAACCTTTGACATCTCCCTTATTATCCATGTCTGCCACCTTTTCCAAATACCGACAGCAGTGACAACACAGAACGGTTTGAGCCCTGCGGTAACAAGCCGTGTACATTCCTCCTACTGCACCGGGAAAGCCATTTGCCCTTTGTAGCTGTTTTCACCGTGACTTGGAAAATAAACCGCAATTTGGGCAGAGGTAGCTAGAGAGGCCAAGCCTCACACACAGCCAGCTGAACTGAGAACCACCCCTCATGGTAGCAGCCACTGCCTATTCCCACTCTGCTCCAGGCACCCCAATACCAACTACAGGCCAATTCCTTGGAGAGGATTGCCCACAAGAGTGCTGGAAGGGACTAAGAATCCAGCCATTCCTCTGGGTGGGCATAGGACCAGAAGCCAGTGTGTTTGTTGCAGCCCAAGAGGGAAGTAGTAGATGCAGGGCAAGCCATGCCAAGCCCAGATCTCAGGGAAACACAAACACAGGTCTACAGAGTTCTGGCTCCAAAGTCTTAGGAAATCTCTTAGCTGGCAAAAACCTCTCTGTCTTCTGTTTGGATGTGAGAGGCTGTTGGAAGACTGGGATAGAAACCTGGGAAGGAACAACTAGGAGAGTTGTAAGTACAGAGGAGCACCACAGCCACAATGGGGGCTGCATGGAGATGCTGCAGAGCAGAGGCTTAGGTGATTGTGGGCAGATGCACCTGGAGATCTGTGCCCAGGGCACCACCGTGCCACCAAAGCAAGAAGTTCCCTAGGAAGTACAGCAAGAAGTTAAAGAGGGGTTTAGGAAGGATTGCAACACAAAATGGTGCATCATGGAGGAAAGTAAGTCATATGGCACAAGAGCTTTGACGGCTATTTTGACAAAAGCTAAAGGAAGCTGCTACTTGGAATGAGAGGCCATGAGCAGGGAAAAAGACAAGGAACACCTTGGTAGGGCTTGAGTAGTCTAACTGTAGCTGGCACTACTACATATACAGGCAAGCTGGAGGGACCAAGCCTGCTGTCACACACCAAAGCTCTTCAGGACTTTGCCAGCTCTGGTTTCTAGTCTGGAGGTTTGTTTCTAGTGCTCCTGCTAACCTGGGGGCACCAGCAGGCACACAGCATGGCACAAGGGCCTCCTGCCAACCCTGAGAGGTCTGTTGTCCTCATCTACTCTTTGTAGACCAGCAGTCTGTCTCTCAGCACTCCTAGTGGCAGAAGAGAAACCCCACCTTCCTTATTTCTGTCTCCTCTCTTATTTATAGGTACTATAAAAAGTTCTCTATTCCTGATCTGGATCGATACCACCTCCCCTTGGATGCAGCTGCCCTGAGCTTCACCCATGCCAACAACACGCTGATCATCACGGTGAGGTTTTAACCACACAGAACAGCACTCTGCCCTTCTCTTTATGTCCACAAAGAAGCTAAAGTTCTTACACGTGGGGAAATGAGGCAAAGCTGAGGGTCACCCATGCAGCCCCTTCTCTGTCACACTGTTGGTGGGAGTTTCAGATTACAATGGGCATGCTGACACTAGCCAAGAGGTCCCAGGCAGCAGGAGGGGCCCTGCTTGCTGCTCAAGGTGATATGCAGGTGGAAGAGTGCCTGTTGTGCCCTATTTTCCATGTATTCCCTCCCTCAGGCCTGAGCAAGCCTCCACTCTCAGTGACACTAAGTTTCTCTTGTCTCAGAGCATCAGAGCCCGAGGACCTGCTGCACTTTTGAGGTCCCACAGTCTTAAAAAATAATAATAAAAAAATAATCACCAGCTGCTTTGTGTCAGTGAGAGAACACTTCCACACACATGGTAGAATCAAGAGACTAGCAACATGGGCACACACTCATTGTTGCTAGGAGCAGACAAATGCTTTTGAGCAACAGGTGCTTGTCTTATCCAGTGCAGAAGTCAGCTACACAGAGGTCACACCCTCTGTGAGAAACCTGGCAGCAGAGCTGGGCTGCACGTGCAGAGGAAATGGGCCTAAAGGAGTACCTTGAGTCCTCCTAAGCTTCTGTTTGCTACTGACCAAACCTTGCAAAAAGCACCTGCATCCACCACTAAGCTGCAGCTGGGTGAGAAGCCTCTGAGGGGAAGACAGAGGAACAATTCTTACTTCTCTCTGCATTAAAAAAAAAAGCGTATTTTTTATATATATATAAAAAACACTTGTGAGCATACGGTCAGTGAGCACAGCAAGGATCTGCTTGCCAGGATATTCCAGCGGGGTTGGTGGGGGCCAGGATTCCACACCTAACTGGAAAGTTTTACTTGCACTGTAAAAGACACTCCAGAATTTGGCAAATGTCTCTAGCTTGATGGCACCACTTCTCTAAATGGGCTTCAGAGGCAGCTGGTAATGGCAAGGCCTCCCTTGGCAGGAGGGCCCTTGCTGGGCTGGCAGCAACAGGCCCCAGTTGGTCTGTTTGGAGCAGAGACAGGAGTTCAGGAGTGCTAAGGGCATTTCCCTCTGTCCTACAGTACCAGAAGCCGAAGGAGATCCTGGCTGCAGAAGAGCAGCTGCAGAAGGAGCTGAAGAAGATAAAGGCAGCTAACAGTGGGGATGGAGACTGTAAGACCCAGTAGGCAGTGGCTGCTAAGAGGCTGAGGTGAGGGGCAGCTCTCTGGCACAGCTTAATGGTGTTTATTTTGCCTTATCTAATAAAAATGAATTCTGTTGTTAATAGAGCCATTTGGGGGAATCTCTGTAAGCCCAGGAAGATGACAGGGCAGTTGACCTGTCTGCTGCCTGGCTTGCTGATTTATGCAGACATTTCATAAAACCATGGAATGGTTTGTGTTGGAAAGGCAACACAAGATCATCTAGTTCTAACCTCCCTGTTATGGGCAGGGACACTTTCCACTAGACCAGACTGCTCAAAGCCCTATCCAACCTGGCCTGGAACACTTCCAGGGATGGAATGATCCTTCTGTGAATTGTAGGAAGCTGTAGAATGCAAAGGAAGCACACCACATCCACAACCACCAGCCCTGTCCCCATCCTCCAGGAGCAACATGACACCTTAGGAATTCTCCATCTGCCATCATTGTGGAAGGCAGTAATGTTTGGAAAACAGGAATTCCCATTACTTACCTGGGATGTGCTTGGAAGTAGGTCCCTCCTGTGCAGTTATGCAGCTCCTCCATGCAGTCAGAAGGATGCTCTGGTGACTATGGTATCTCTGCAAACAGCATCAATGCCTAGACCTGAGTGGGCACAGCCTATGAAACAGGGTAAAGAGGAAGATGTGCCAGCCATCCACAACGTGACAGGGCTGTGCAGATCACAGGAACCAATGTACAGCTGCCTCCATTTGCATGGCATGGAGGGGAAGCAGTGGCTGGGTCACTGGCAAGCTAAGGAGCAGCAGCTGCCCATCCTTCTCTGAAGGCACAAACATGGCCCATTGCAAACCTCACTGACAGGGACAACCCCAACAGTGCTTCTTTACCAACTCCTCTCCAACAGCCATCCCCTTGCTTAGATTTCTGAATGTTGTTCCATCCCAGTTCATATCTGAACAGTTACTACCCAAACAAAACCTACCTTCAAGTCAGCTGCTCATGGGCTCTTAGCATAGCTCTCCTGATGAGGCTGCTTTCAAACCATCACAGTTCCTTAAGAGTCTGGGGCTCCAGCAAACATATTCCTCCAATTCTTGTGCATCACAAGGGAAGAACAGCCTCTTGACAGTGGAAATGAATGTATTGAGTACTAACAAAGCACTGTGGCTTACCCTAGAAGTGCTCTCACTTTGTGATAAAAACTTCTCCTTTACCTATCCAGGATACCCAAACTCAACCAAGTAGGGTTCCCACATTTCCTTCCCCAAGGAGGGCCAGACCCCAGACACCACTGTACTCACTCACAGCACATTCCTTTCCACATTTCCACAGCACACTGGATCCACATCCAATCATGCAGCACAGAGCGTGGTGAAAGCTATGCTTGTTCAGAGACACACATCAGGTTCAGAAGGATGACACAAAAAAGAGCAGAGCCCATTTGGATGTGCCTACAAGATCCCAGGAAATCACATCCAGGTGTTCATACTAGTCTGGTTTGCTGCTTCATTATGCAGGCACCAAATGAGTCACAGACCCTACTTTTTGAATTCTTGTTTGAAAAAGTGACAGGAGATCCAAGCTCCCAGGAACTGCCTTCAATGCAGCAGTGTCACAGGGTCTAGCCAGGGAGAGAGCTCTATTAGACACGCAGACAGCATTTGAAAATAGGTCCAACCTTTTCCACCCATCCAGGCCCCTGCAATCAGCAGGTAACATCACAGCCCCTTCAGAACTTGAAACAAAACATACAATCTCTTTTGTTTCCTTTCAGTTTTATTTAGCAAAACACGACCATTTCAGCCCTGCCAAGTGCATAGCCTGACCTGACAGCCAGCTTGGGGAGGCACACTTAAAGCAGGGCTGGCTCTGCTTTTTAGCTCAATTGTTGCTCTTGGCTGTGAAGGACAACACAAGCAGCTGTCAGAACAGCAAATTAAGGAGAAAGGTGGGCCTCGCTCCAGGCACCTTTCCCTTCCACCAAATCAGTCCACCCCACAAACAGCCTAGTCTTGCTTCACATGTTTAGAGCTTGGCTGATCTCAAACTGATCAGCACACAGCTGATGGGGCATCCTGGTTCAACCTGCCCCTCAAATGATGTATCCACAGGAAAAAAAAAAAAGGAAGGAAAAAGAAAAAGAAAAAAAAGAAACACAGTTAATAAAACAATTCCTGACTTGCACAAAATAAAAAGGGTAAAGGACAATTGGCCTATTATTTTCACTAACAGGCAGGTAAGGTTGAGAAAGTTTGGCCCTTTGTGCACTCTTTATTGTAGCTTTCTGGCAGGAAAAAAGTCCCTTCAGAAGCTTTGTGGGCCTTTCTCACCTCTCCTGCCCTGCAATTCCCTGAGCCAAGTGTCAGCTCTGCTGAGCTGGGGTCACCAGAAGCAGCTGTGGTGCCCTTCACGAGGCCGTGAAGTCCAGGACGTGCAGGGCTGACGCCAGGGCAGCGTACAGGTGGGTGGTACTGAAACGGAGGCAGTACACTGGGCTGCTGGTGGGTGAAGACAGGTGAAAGCTCTGCAGAAAACAGGAGAATCAACCTTTCAGAGACGAGGTCAGCCCAAAGATGCTGGCCGGTGTTACAGATCCAAAGGCTAAGATGTCTGAGCAAAGCAGGTTTTCCCTGCATATAGGTAAGGTCTGCCATGGTGGACTAGCTCCAAAGACAGCCCAGCAGCCCCTCTTTCTTTTTCCCACAGGGCATGTGCATTGGGCTGCCAGAGAACAGCTGAGAAGCTCTGCAGCTGCCCAGCCTCCCACCGGTGCTCACCTGCAGGCACCGAGTCTGCCGCTTGTCCCAGAGGCGCACCACACCATAGTAGGAAGAGCCGCTGGCAATCATATGGTTCTTATCACTCCTTATGCAGTACAGGGCACTGTCATGGGGCTCTTCCCACTCCTGGACGCACTTCCTGCAAGGGCAAACAAACCAGAGCACTCCACTCCTCCATCCACTATGGCTGAAGGAGCTAGTTCAGTGAGAGCTGAGTTCCCAGACACTGCACAAGGACAGTCCAGGAGCCGTGTGTGGGCCCTAGAAGCCAGCAGGGCAGGCTCACCTGGTGCTGGTCCGTATGTCCCAGTAGCGGATGTAGGTGTCATACCCACAAGAAAGGAGAAGGGAGGGCGTTTCGTAGAACACATCCAGGACTCCAGCTCCACGGTGGAAGTCGGTCCCTAAACAGGTCAACAGCTGACCACTGCAATGAAACACATTAAGGGAAGAGTCATTCAGAGCAAAAAGCCCTTCCAGTTCAGCTGGCCAGAGCAGAGATAATGTCACAGAAGCCTTCCAGATCTCATTTCTATGATATAATAGAATTCAAAACCCTGCAGTTTTCCTCTCCCACCTCTAGCTTCTGCTACTTGTTGGGCCACTAACCATGAAGGGTGTCATGAAGGGTGACCAGCAGGAAAGAGGAAAGAGGAAGAGCCAAGGTACAGGTGCAGCTGACCCCCAGCAGAACGGGATCCTTTTCCCTGGGAGAAGTGACCAGTATTCTGAATTATAGGGCTCCACTTCCATAGGAGACAACTTCCAGCTTAGTCAGACTCCAAATAATCTGCAAGAGCCTGTTCAACCCCATCCCATACTCTGTCCTTCATAATACTGTCCACTGGCATATTTCCCTAGATCTTTGACATGCAGCACAGATCCACAGGCAAATTAGACTCTCCACCCAGTCTGCCATGGCTGCTCTCCTCAAGCCCCTCCAGTTACACCACATTCTACAAACACCATATCTGAGGCTGAATGTGATAAGTCAAAAGCAACCACTCCAATGATGCTCTGGAGATGACCTTCCAAAGGCTAGATTTTTCTCTTTTTCTTGATCCTTTCCTCCTTTTTAATTCCTTGCTTGAAGTGAAAGAGCAAAAGCTAGATCTCCATGAAGCTCTATGCTGGGTGCTTTGTGGTGGTATCACTCTGCTGCTTGCTCATGTGCAGAACCAGCAGCTCACCAGGTGGATGATGCCTGGTGAGGTCCCACCCTGCCAGACTTCCAGAAGAAGCTTGAGCCCCTTGAGTCACACGAAATTGCACCAGGTACATGGCACAGCCTGTCCCAGTGTCATTCCACCTGCTGCAGCCAGTGATATTCAGATATGACAGACTCTTGGGAATGGAGTGGACAATCTGCCCAGCTGCTTGAAATGGCCACCGATTGCAAACCCTCATTTTTTCCCTTCTCCTCACACCCTCTACATCAAAAATGCTGGACACAATAAAACTTGAAGCACCTGCTTTTCAAACTCTGCTGCATGGCCACCCCTCTCCAACAGCCTCCTGGTTCTCAGGACAATGAAGCAGTCCTGAAAGCCAACAGCACAGATCCCGCAGTGGGGTCACTCTCAGCATCTCCCTCCATTATTTTGTTACATTCTGCTCCTTGATCCAGCATCACACAGTTCTGAGGCACATCGCCAAATGCCTTAATTCTGTCTGTAATCTGGGCTAAAGCCCTCGTCAGGGGATAAAGACCACACAAAAGGAGAAATAGAGTCCTGGGAGATGTTAAAACAAGTAAACACCTTTGTGTCAGGAGAGAGAAATCGCTGATAAAGCAGATTAGTGCCTCGAGCCCTGGTGTCCCCAGATCAGAAGGCGAGCCCTGGCCGATCTTTGCAGCCAGCACGCTTCTATGATCACAGAGCTGGCGGCATGCTGGGGCCAGCCTGTTTCCCCACAGTCACTCTCCAAAGAGCAGATTATGTAGAATAACAATTTCTTTGTGGCTGTGTAATTCCCTCCGTGACCGTGGCTGTGGGCAGCTACATTGGACCTTGATGCCAGGGCCCTAGCAACCATTTAGAGAGGCCAACCAGCCCTAGCAATGGCCCCCCCATGCAAACCTCTCGGACAAGCTTTAACATCAAGTGCATGAATTAATCCCCCCCAACATGAATCCAGGGGTGCTGGCTTATTGGACTTTGTGTTTCGCCAGGCAAGGGATCGAGGGGATTCTAGGCTTCAGCCCTTTGCAACCTTCTCACAATACATTAACCCTTGGAAGGTTACTTGTAAACCAACCCAGCAGCAATTCTGCACCTGTCTGTGGATTGAGAGGCCGAAGCACTCATGGTTTGAGCACTGTGAGCAAGAGCAATGGGGTTTTGTTGTCACAGATGGGTCATCAGATCCACCGTGAAGTGAGACACGCAAGGACATGAGTGCTCTGGCACTCCCCTGCCCTTCCAAGCACACAAATCCCCTCCATCTGCCATTCTGCAACACCAGTAGGACAAATGGACATGCTTACAGCCCTCATCGAGGCTTCTGCAAAACCTTCTTCATCCTACAAGATGTATGTGTGGCCCAGAGTTGTAAGGCATACAACAGAGGTATGAGGAGGAGTCAGGTGCTCTCCCAGATAAGAATCCTTGGACTACCTATGAGATGCATAAGGGGCCAGACTGCCCAGCTGACAGAGTCTTCTGCCAGTTGCTCAGGCAGGAGCAAGGAGTCATTCCCAACAGATAAGCTACCCCACCAAGCCCTAGGCAGCACCAGCAGCCTGGACCCTGATGCGTCACTCCCAGTGTTTCTCTGTGCCTTCTCACCACAGTGGTACCCAAGGACTTCAAGAGAGTCACACCAGTTTTCCTCCCTCCACTTACCTTTCCATCCCAGGCAACAAAAATGAAAGAAAATGCAAGAAAAGGCAACAAAAAAGGGGGAGGAAAAAGAAAAGGATTGGCTTTTCTCTGTAGGCATAAAACGAGCACAATACTTGCAAGCTACTGCAGCAATGTAAACCTTGCTTTGCTGGTTTGCTAATCAGTTTGGTTCTCCTGGCCCAAGAACAGGTCAGCCAAAGCAGCTCTCAGGTGGGAGTTGCAGCCCCTGGAAACAGGAGCAGCTCTTTGGCAATTTACAGAGGCAACATGGTAGTTGCTACAGTGAAGCATTTAACCATCTGACACCGGGGGAAAATTTACTGTGCTCTACACTGGGCATACAAACAAAACACCCATGTGTTCTGGCATGGGTACACTTAAGGTGAAAAAGATGCAGAACATGATTAGTATTTCCCCTCTATTCAGCAGATTAAGGTGTCCCTGGAGAGGTATCACCATGCCAGACCAGCTCTGTGTGCCTGCAGCATACACAGCCATGCTGAACCCATGCTGGGAAGGGAATTCTGCCACCACAATTCTTCCAGTCTTGGGATCACAAGTTAGCACCCATAAATTGTCTACTCTTGGTTATTCCAAATATTCCCTTACCTCAAAACTCATACCTGAACAGCTTCTCCTTTCTTGGGAGCAAAACCCACATCTAATCCTTAATAACCCATTAAGATAACCCATGAACAGTCAACAGAATAGCAGTAGCTACACCAGCACAGCACCAATGGTTTCTAACAGCTTAGAGGGACAGAAGATACCTACTCCACAAGGGACAGAAAGAGATGGCATAGCTATCTTGGACCTTTTTCACCAGCACCAGCCAAACACAGCAGGAAACAGCCACCTTCTTTCCTTTTTGGTCCCTTTTTCACCTAAACACCTTTCAAATCCCAGGCAGGCTGATCCTCAGTACTTCAGAGGCCCTGTCCTTGTTACAGGCTGTGAAGGTTAGTCAAGAAGACCAAGCAAGACCAAACATGGAAGGGCCACACCATCTCCCCACACTCTCATGGCCCTCCAGCAGTAGCAAGTAGCTGTTTCATTCCCATGTCTTCTTCAGACAAGCCAGGTAGCTCCCTGTGCAGATAGTTGGAGTTTTGCTTGTCTTTGTACTGAACAGCCTGGGCCAGATGGTGCCCGTGTTCAGTCCCAGTGCTGGGTGGCACCAGCAGAAACAACTCTGTACCAATGGAGCCCTGTGAAGCAGAATCACAAATGTGACAGTGCAAGTTTTCTGAGAAGACCAGTCTAGAGCAAGAGCTCTCAATTTCAGCAACTTAACCACAAACCATCTCAGCCAATGCAGCACCTATAAACACACAGGCAGGCCTCCAGTGTTGAGGAATCTCATAATATTCCTAATTTTTCATACTTCCTGTTAAGCATCTAGACAGACTGAATAATATTGACAGTAATCCAATACCAGCCCACAAGGAACAGAGCCAGAACAAATCCAGCAGCCCATTTCATCCCTAACACAGGAAAGCTGTACTAGCACTAGGCTCCGGACTCCATGGTGATATAACAAGATGTTTAAACAAAGTCCATGTGCCTAGTAAATGCATCCAACTGATGAGTTCAACAATGAAAGGCATTTTGTTCAGACACTATAGAGAATCCTTTGATTCATCCTGTTCAATTTCCAAGTTCTTCAAGACTTCTTAAAATTACTCTTAAAATCAGATATTTGTTCAGAATGTCCACATTTTATTCTTTCCATTCCATGCTAGAAATCTAGCCATAAGCATAGTTCTTCTGATAGCTCCAGAAGACAGGTAGCCTGGAAGTAAAGTGAAGGGAAGAAACAGGCTGGTTTCTTAAAGTTCTTGTTCTTCTTTTTAAAAATACCTTCAAGTTCTATTCCTTCTCAGTGACTAAAATGAAGACAAAATAAGATCAGTCATGGCAGAGCTCAGATGGTTACTTTCCAGATAACCCATGGGATGTTGCTTCATCAAGTTAAAGTTATATTATATACTGCCTCCTAAGCCACTGCAACTATTTGTGTGGCCATAAAAGCTCAGGATCTCCCTGAGATCTTTCTGATAGTCAGAGCCCAGAAGAAGTCTGCACCTACTTCCCTGAAACCTGCCCATTTGTTAAGGATCTTGCCCAGCTGTCTCCAGTACACAAAGACTACACTCCAAAAGCTGGTATGAAACAACATTTTTTTCCCTACCCACAATTTCTGGTGAGCCCAATTCACTAGAATTGATATTATATAACTACGCAAACTCTAGGAAACTGCTAGATTTTGAGCATCTGTTGAAAAGAGAGATGTGCAAAACTGAGGACAATTCATTTGCTCTGGAATTTCCATCTGTGAACTGTGATCATCCATCAAAGAGGAGAATCTATGGCACATAAGCAGATGACTATTCAGAAACCAAACAGAGCTCCAAACCAAAATATTTCAGCCCCAATAACTATTTAAAACAAGACAGATGGGAAGCATATACTTAAAAATATATATATAAAGAGCCCTGTTCAGTTCCAAACATTGGCATATTTGATCTGAGTATCAAACAGAAAAAGGAAAACAAATCCAGTTAAAAATAATTATCCCAAGTGCAGCATTTGCACAATTTCTGTCACCCAATTAGGAGAGAGCACCAAAATCAAAGGGAAGAGCTGAGCTGCTGTCTCTTCCAGGTGCTTTGCAATAGCAGCTGAGGCTATGAGGAGATGCAGCAACTTATGCTAAGAAGGGAAAGGCTTGATCGAGCAACATCTGTATTGTACATAGGGAGAAACGCAGATCCTTGGCAAAGTTTTTCTTCTATCCTACCCCAATGTTGCCCCTGCATTTAGACTAGGCTACTAATTCCTGCAGGGAGGTGTGGGATTGGTTTGGGGAATTTTGAGGGAGCATCTCCAAGTGAAATGGCTCAGAGATGCTGTTTCAAGTGATTTTCAGGGCAAATGCCTCTCTCTGATACCTCAGTGCAGCTGAAGGGACTCAAGGCAGTAGGGGGGAAAGACACCAACGACGGTCTGAGATTGTGTTGTGGGGAGAGACAGAAGAGGGAGTTTTGCCTTCTTTTCTTCTGCTTTCTCTGAATTGGCCCACACACGTTTTAAATGGTCCAATAAAAAGATACAATTTCTTTACCTTTCCAGCTTTGGGACCCTGTGAGTTTTTGTTGTTCGGGTTCCCGTAAGGTTAAGTTCAGAGGATAAACTGACACACTGGGCTATGGGAAAAAGCCAGTTTCTTCAAATAAAGCCACAACGGTGCAAAAGAGACCCTGCTGGGGCTTTTATTTGGGAAAACAAACAGAAATGGCACCAAGCCCTTCTGCTTTACGAACCAATTTAACTATAAAACCAATGTTCTCCCTCTCGGGGGTGAGGAGGGGAGAGAGACAGG